>JAHUXG010016708.1:0-47436 GCA_020740815.1 Sciurus niger
TACTTGCCTTCATTCCACTCAACTGAAAGATTTGTGAGTCTGGGAATATATGTTCTTAAATATTCTATCTCCAAAACTAGTTCAGTGTCTAAAATCTGAATACAGTAGGTGTTTGAAAAATATTTATTTATTGAATAACTAAATGTATGAATAGTATCTATTTCATTTTGATGATAAAAATGGTATAAACATTATGTAGAACAATATTAAGTTTCCTCTAGAAACTAAAAGTTGAGTTACCATATAATCCAGCTATCCTACTTCTGGGTATATCTCTAAAGGTAACTAAATCAGTATATCAAGGAAATAGCCTCATGCCCATAAGTATTGTAGGACTATTCACAATAGCTTAGATATGTAATTAAACTAGGTGCCCATTAATGGAAGAAGGGATAAACAAAATATTGTACATATGTAAAACGGAATATTATTCAGCCATAAAGAAGAATGAAAAATTGATGTTTGCAGTAAAATGGATAGGACAGGAGGATCTTATGTTAAGGAAAGGTCAGATAACTTAAGTACCACTTGTTCTTTCTCACAAGTAGCATTTTAAAAAATGCCAACCTGATTATGGAATGGTAATTACTACAAGTTGGAAAGAGTGAAAAAGGGTCAGGCACTGTGGCACAAGCCTGTAATCCCAGCAACTTAGGACGTTGAGGCAGGAGGATCACAAGTTCAAAGCCAGTCTCAGAAAGTTAGCAAGGCCCTAAGCAATTTAGTGAGACCCTGTCTCTAAAAAAAAAGAAAAAGGCTTGGAATATGGCTCAGTGGTTAAGTGTCCCTGGGTTCAGTCCCCAGTACAAAAAAAGAAAGAATAAAGGGATGCTGTATTAGATCCATGTATACTGTATGCATGTATTGAAATGTCAAATGTCACAGAGAACACCATTAATATGTAAAATTAATGTTAATCAAAATCAATTAAAGAATACCTCCAAAGTCTTTTGCTGTCAATAATCAGTATTATGTCAATAACAACTAAGAAATTTAATTCTAAGGCAAGTGTTGACATTCTCTTAAGTTCTTTAAATGTTCGTATATGTAAGTTTAGCTGATTAAAAAATTATGTGCAAAGTCTATAAAATAAAAACAGTATTATTACAATAGCAGGCAAAGGATGTTATCTTAAGAAAAATTTGGTTTTCTTCTATGTTCTTTTATATTAAATGCATATGTGAAGAGTTGTAGTAATATGGGATGTCAGAAATACCCAGAGCATGCATCCTTGATTGAAGACTAAATTCAACAATTTTGGAAGTTTCATCCAGTTACTTAATTTATTCATATCCTAATTCTTTCCTTTAGTTTGATGTTTCAGAGTCAACCTGTGAGAAAAATGCTTGAATTTCTGAAGGTTAATTTAGTCAAAATCAAGTTCAAGTCTTGTTTATGATAGTCTTTGTAGAATTCAGGATTAAGTCCAAAATAAGAGTCAGCAGGGCGGGAAATAAGACAAGAAAGAGGGAGCGGGAGAAAGGAAAAAAAGAGGGATTCTATCAAGATGAAATAAAGATCAGTGGGGTAAAGGAAGGGGATTGAGTGGGAGGAAAGAGGGACGGGATAAGGGGAGAAAAGTGGAATGAATCCGCCCCAGCTTTCCTGTGTACACATGTGAATGCACCACAGTGACTCTCACCATCGTGTGCATCCACAAGACACTAATTTTAAAAGAAAACCTGTAAATAAGTAGCAGAAAGATCAATAGAGTAGAGGAAAGGAAGCAAGGGGAGAGAAGAGGAGAGGGAAGGCGGAAGTACTGGGAAATGAATTTGAGAAAATTATGTTCCATGATTTTATAATTATGCCAAAATAAATCCAAACCGTATGCATAACTAAAAAGGATCTATTAAAAATAAAAATAAAAACTCAACATAAGATCTGAATCTGTGGGATCCAAATCCATACTTCCAATTAAATGATACCCCAAAGGGTAGAATCAACTCAGTAAAAGATGCATTGCTTATTGAGAATCAACTTTGGGTAAAATGTATTAATTTAATAATCAAATGCATATTAACTATAACACAATAGCTTATTACATGAAATAACTTAGCCATAAAGCAACGATTTCCCATAAAATATGAATTTTCCCATGTTAAAATTAACTACTGAAATTGCCTATCAGTTGCAAGCATTCTTTTTTTTGAAATAAGAGAATTAAACAATCATACACACCTACAGGGGAAAATACAATTTTAAAAATTGATAGTATCTTGAATTGGTGAACTATTTTGTCTTCTGAAGCTTATCAAATTCAGGCTATGCATTCACAGGGCATTCATTATTTAATCCCAGTCTATCCACTGAGTGCCAAATAGCTCATATCTTGGATATTTCCCATTGCTGTGTTACGTTATGATTATGAAATGAAATTTAATTTTATATCAACATTTTTAGTAAAATAACTAGTAAGATGAATCTGGTTTTAACAAAGAAAGGTAATTATAGAGTTAATTTTAAAATACATGTGGGTGAGGACATGCATGCATATACATAGGCATTCATGTATACAATTATGCATATATATGAAAATATGTATATAAATTGTATCAATAATTTTGTTGAAATAAATTGCCTTTTACAGAACATATTAAAATTATGTAAACACAGGTCCAAAGGAAACCTTTGAGAAGAATCATATTTAAGAATCTCTATTTCCTGAATAAGTGGGCACATGTGAGGCTATGGAAAGCTGGATTCAGTGGAAAGTCACAACTTGGTTCCTCAGTTTCTTCAAGGCTGTTTTCATCTCTTCATTTCTCAATGTGTAGATAAGGGGGTTCAAGAGTGGAGTGAAAATAGTGTAAAACACAGATAAGAGCTTGTCCACAGAAAACCGACTGAAGGGCCAGAGGTAAATGAAAATGCAGGGGCCAAAGAAGAGAGTGACCACCATGATGTGTGCAGAGCAAGTGGACAGAGCTTTGGCTATGCTCCCTGCAGCAGGCTTCCGGACACTGAGGAGGATGGCTATGTAGGAGATCATGACCAGCAGGAAACAGCTGACGGAAATCAAGCCACTGTCTGAGATCATAAGTATACCCAAGATGTAGGTGTCCATGCAGGCAAGTTTGATCACCAGAGGAAGGTCACAGAAGAAGCTGTCCACCTCATTAGGGCCACAGTAAGGTAAATTTAAAGTAAAGGCTACTTGACTGATGGAATGCAGAAATCCAATGACCCAGGAAATCAACACAGCTTGATGCAAGACTGCCGGCTCATCACCGTCATATAGTGCAAGGGTTTGCATATGGCCACGTATCTGTCATAGGCCATGGAAACCAGCAGCACCATCTCAGCTCCTCCAGTAAGGTACAAGAGAAATATTTGAAACATACACCCTCCGAAGGAGATTATCTTTTTATCACTAAGGAAATCTCTAATCATCTTGGGGGTGGCAAATGAGGCCAGCCACATATCCAAGAAGGACAGATTCCCTAGCAGAAAGTACATAGGGGAGGACTGCAAGTTGGGGGCAGAAATTACTGTGATCACAATGAGGAGGTTACCCAGAATAATGGCTGTATACATCCCAGAGAAAAATATAAAGAAAAATTTTTGTATATATCATGAAGAGCAGAGTCCATGCAGCACAAATTCTGACACCACGGAATAATTCTGCATGTCCATTGTCTCAGGGATCAGATTCTGTTCTGAATTAATACAAAGAAAAGGTGATCATGTCATTGTGTCAGGATGTATGAACCTAGAGCACATTATGTGAAGGGGAGTCTTCCACACACAGAAAGACAAATATGATCTTAATAATATGTGGAATCTAAAATAGTGGGATTCATAAAAGCAGTAAAATGTCATTATCAGATGGTGGGAGGTGAGAGAATATGGACAAGATTCATAAAAAGGCAAAAAGTTGTAGTTACACAAGGGCATCTATTTAACATCGTAGCTAGCAGCAGTACATTGTATATTTCAATGTTGTGGAGACTGTAGATTTTAAATGTTCTCACTACAAAAAAGGCAAATTTGTTAAAGAGTGAATGTCATATAGCCTGATTTACCCATTCTACAACATATATGAAAATGTCATTTGTACACCACAAATATATATAATTTTATCAATTAAAACAGAAGGGAAGGCAGGAATATAGAACGGTAGAAAAGCAGGAAGGCAGGCAAGTAGGAAGAAGGAAAGAAGAAAGGAACCAAGCTAGGAAAGAGTGAAGGAAGGAAGGGAAGAGAGGTGTAAGTGAAAGTTCTTGTCAACTACCAGACACAGAAAAACTAGGTGTTGCTTCAATATAATTTTCATATGTGGCAGAAAATTTAACTGTATATGGAATTGTATGAACAAGTTCAGAGCAACATGTATATTTGCCCCTTTCAGACTTCAGAGTTTCCTCAAGGATAGTTGGACAATCTAGAAGACGTCAACATAAGTGAGAGCTGTTAAAACATCTTTTTTCTCCCCTTTTGTCCACAGGAAACATGGAAGTAAACCAGTGCAGAGCATGAACCAAAAATTTTTAAGAGGACTGAATGTGAAGATTTCCTGGTTTTATTTATCCATCAGGGTAGATACTATCGGTCAGTGGACAATTGATTTTAAACATCGCACCTAAAAATTGAAGTTGCAACTTATTTTAAAATTATCTTTATGTCAAACATAGAAAATCGCACACCCATCTCTCTCCCTCTTCCTCTTTCTCCATTGATTCCACAAAAGCAAAACAAAGTCAAGCAAAACATTTTGGTGGGTGTCTGTGCTTATGTATCCAAATATAAATCAATGCTTCTCTGTCCTGAGCCAAGAGAAGAAGTTGGTAACAAAGTTTAAGAGAAAAAGATTCCTTTAGTCTAAAAAAGCAGGTTCTGAAGGTAGACATGTACTAAGGTATTGTATATAAATATAGGACAGTCTCATCTTGAAAGTAGATTATGTATACTCTTCAGTAATTTTTTATGAACAGCACTACTGTGTTATATGTGAGTTACAGAATGGCATGTATCACATTCTCAGAGAACATCTTTGAGGAAAGGTTGATCTAAATGAGAGCATAGTTACATAAGGATTTTAATTTATTTTAATTTTCATTCTTTTAAAATTAAAATCTAATACAGTTTTAGTCTACAGTGTTAACCAAGGCCTTTCGGACACCATGGTCATAATCACAACTGAAGAACACTGGCAGGTTTGGCTGTTACCCTGACAACCATCCTAGTATGTATTATACACATCATAGGTCGGGACTTCTACTTGTATTCTTTATCTTCTTTGTACCCATGAAATGTTTCACATGTAATTAAAAATATATTTGAACTTAGTGCTTTATAAAGATTAAGTGGATAGTTGAAATAAATAGAAAACTCAGGAGGTTAATATAAAGGAGTTTAATATAAAGAACTCTTACTTGCTATTGAATCAAATGTGTTCTAAAATTAAACCATTGAATTATACTCTAAAATAGATAAATTTTATGATATGTAAATTATAAAACAATGCTATACTGAGTGTTAAAAATGTAAAATAGACTCATATAGAGTTCCAGTTTCAGAGAATTCTTTTTGACTTACAAAATTTGATTTTCTAAAATTGTCAAATGGATGTTAAGTTTATAATCAGAAAATATGAGGTTAATTTTGTATATAAAATAATAATAGCATTTTAAACTTTAAAGACAAGTAACCACAGAACCACAGATAAAAAAATACATCCAACAATGATAAAATTTAAAGTATTGAGTTATTATGATGCACTCAAATGACATAATGTATAAGATAATAGAATAAATAATTCTTTATTATTTGACTCATATTTTAAAATATGTTCAGATCCACGTCAAAGGCTCTTCACTAACCTGAAGGTAAGGTGCTCAGTGCTGAAACTGCAGGCCACAAAATTTGCACTTCACTTTTATTGTACATATTTGAATGGAGCTTCTGAAAACACATATACTTTCATTCCAGATGTGATTGAGTATATCTTTTTCCTGACTCCTAAAAAATAATTTGGAGAAAACATCATTTTAAGAAGCTAGAAAACTCCAGGCTCCAGCTTTCTTTGGATTTAAAATATAAATACATATATATCCTCTACTCCACAGAATTAAGAACACTTTAATGATGGGACTCATGGTCAACTTCCATAATGGAGGCTGGGGAATAAATCATCTTAGGGTGGAAAATTGTGGTAATGAATCACATTCATTTCCCCAGGTGACACAAGAAGGAAATTTCAAAGATCTGTCCTATTATATAAGCATAATTGAAATTATAATAATTTAATCACAATACTGCATGTCATTATCCAGTTAATAGACCAAAAATGTTCTTTTTTTAAATAATCATATTAAATAGAGATTCAGAAAATACCCTGAAAATTTACCTATCCTTCACATTATTTTATGTAGTTTTGATCAAGCATAACACTGAAGAAGACTTAGTTGTACTAGAAGCATCAGATTTTAATGTGACAGAATATTTGCCATCTCTATATTTATATTGTCAGATATAACAAATCTTTTGGTGTCTGGGTTCCTGTGCACATCTGCTCTAATTGCTAGCCTGCTTGCTTATCAATATTATTGATGTTAACGCAGGCTTCTCCCCCAAAGGATCTTTGCTGATGGCAAATATCCCAGAACGTTCTGAAGAACCATCACCATATTTACAACCATTTGTGCGACCCTCACTTCCCTATTGCCTATGTATGCACAACCAAAGTCATAAGGGATTTCACCACCAAGACAGCCTCTGAGTGAACCAAGAAGTCTCAAGTTCTACATTGACATCAGATAA
Organism: Sciurus niger; assembly: GCA_020740815.1. Lineage (NCBI taxonomy): Eukaryota > Metazoa > Chordata > Mammalia > Rodentia > Sciuridae > Sciurus > Sciurus niger. The sequence goes on from JAHUXG010016708.1 coordinate 6,763, forward strand.
TTGTCTTTCACTTAAAATGAGTCACTAATTCTTGTAAGTTTGATTTAGCTCTATAAAACACACAGATGATAATTATTAAAGATTACAGAAACAGGCTACCAGCTTCAGTGTAATTTGTTTCTGAAATGTGGTTATCATGTGGGTACAGATATATAATATAAAGAATTACAGAGGAGTTTTTAACAACAAGCTGAAGTGAATGCTTGATTTAGAGGTAGGGAGGGACAGTAGTATTAATTCTATGTGTCAACTTAGAGGGTGCTTTTGGCTGACACTTGAGTAAAGTAACCTGCCCTTCATAATGCATGCGAAGGTCAGTATGGAACAAAAAGACCAGTGTTTCCAAATCGGAGGGGTCCTCCATCAGATCACCTTTAGATGCCAACTGTTCTCCTGGGTCTCCATGGTCCACATTGCAGATTCTGGACTTTTCCAGCATGTTTCTCTGTTTTTCTCTCTTTCTCTTTATATGTGTATTTGTGTTAATTTTCTCTGGAGAACCCTAATACATTAACTACAAAGTAGAAGCATTCAAAAGGTGAAAAGGTATAAAAATGCTTTAAAAAACTTTCTGTTTGAGAAAGCAACTCAATAATATTAAAAATCCACCTATAACCTGGTGAACTCTACTTCCAGTCTTGTGACACCCAGAGTCAACACATGGAGTCATGATGATCTTGATTCCTCAAGGCCTACTGCACAAAGGGCCTGTGGGTGTTGACATCCAGCATGTGCACCACTCATCTGAGAAACCATGCAGTCCTGAGCCCTTGATATGCCAACACGGAAGTAAAATTTTCTCTAACCACACAAAGTCACACTGTAACTTTGTGTGGATTAGAGAAAAATTAATTAAAATGATTCATCTTACTTATGCAGAGAAAACATTTAGATATGAGTAAATAGAAAAAATCTGAAGAGATATATATGAACATAAGAAAAAAATTTTTTTACTCTTGTTGCTATTTTATTTTACTTTTTAAATTTATTTTTATTGTAAACAAATAGGATACATCTTGTTTCTCTGTTTGTACATGAAGTAGAGGCATACAATTTGTGTAATCATACATTTACCTAGGGTAATAGTTTTTGATTCATTCTGTTGTTTTTTTTCTCCCCCCAAACACTCCCAGCCCTCTTGTCCCTATATAGAGTCCTCCTTCCTCCATTCTTGCCCACTTCCCATCCCCTATATGTGTCATCATCCACTTATCAGTGAGATCATTCTTCCTTTGGTTTTTTGAGATTGGCTTATCTCACTTAGCATGATATTCTCCAACTGCATCCATTTGTCTGCAAAAGCCTTAATTTTATTATTCTTTATGGCTGAGTAATATTCCATGGTATATATACCACAGTTTCTTTATCCATTCATCAGTTGAGGGGCTTCTAGGTTGGTTCCACAATCTGGCTATGGTGAATTGAGCAGCTATGAACATTGTTGTGGCTGTATCTCTGTAGTATGCTGATTTTAAGTCCTTTGGGTATAGGCCGAGGAGTGGGATAGCTGGGTCAAATGGTGGTTCCATTCCAAGTTTTCTGAGGAATCTCCACACTGCTTTCCAGAGTGGCTGCACTAATTTGCAACCCCACCAGCAATGTATGAGTGTATCTTTTTCCCCACATCCTCGCCAACACCTATTGTTGCTTGTATTCTTGATAATCGCCATTCTAATTCGGGTGAGATGAAATCTTAGGGTAGTTTTGATTTGCATTTCCCTTATTACTAGGGATGTTGAACATTTTTTCATATATCTGTTGATTGCTTGTACATCTTCTGTGAAGTGTCTGTTCATTTTCTTAGCCCATTTGTTGATTGGATTATTTGTATTCTTGGTGTAGAGTTTTTTGAGTTGTTTATAGATTCTGGAAATTAGTGCTCTCTCTGAAGTATGAGTGACAAAGATATTCTCCCACTCTGTATGCTCTCTCTTCACATTACTGATAGTTTCCTTTGCTGAGAGAAAGCTTTTTAGTTTGAATCTATCCCATTTGTTGATTCTTGCTTTTATTTCTTGTGCTATAGGAGTCCTGTTAAGGAAGTCTGATCCTAAGCCAACAAGTTGAAGATTTGGACCTACTTTTTCTTCTATAAGATGCAGGGTCTCTGGTCTGATTTCAAGGTCCTTGATCCATTTTGAGTTGAGTTTTGTGCAGGGTGAGAGATAGGGTTTAGTTTCATTCTGTTGCATATGGATTTCCAGTTTTCCCAGCACCATTTGTTGAAGAGGCTATCTTTTCTCCATTGCATATTTTTGGCACCTTTGTCTAGTATGAGAAAATTGTATTTATTTGGGTTTGTGTCTGTGTCCTCTATTCTGTACCATTGATCCACCTTTCTATTTTGGTACCAATACCATGCTGTTTTTGTTACTATTGCTTTGTAGTATAGTTGAAGATCTGGTATTGCAATACCCCCTGTTTCATTCTTCCTGCTAAGGATTGCTTTAGCTATTCTGGGTTTCTTATTCTTCCAGATGAATTTCATGATTGCTTGCTCTATTTCTGTAAGGTACATCATTGGGATTTTAATTGGAATTGCATTGAATCTGTATAGCACTTTTGGTAGTATGGCCATTTTGACAATATTAATTCTGCCTATCCAAGAACATGGCAGATCTTTCCATCTTCTAAGGTTTTCTTCAATTTCTTTCTTTAGTGTTGTGTAGTTCTCATTGTAGAGGTCTTTCACCTCTTTTGTGAGATTGATTCCCAAGTATTTTTTTTTTCAAAGCTATTGTGAATGAGGTAGTTTTCCTAACTTCTCTTTCTGAAGGTTCTTCACTTATGTATAAAAATGCATTGGATTTATGAGCATTGATCTTATATCCTCCTAGTTTACTGAATTCACTTATGAGTTCTAAAAGTTTACTGGTGGAATTTCCTGGTTCCTCTAAATATATAATCATATCATCAGCAAATAGGGATAGTTTGTGTTCTTCTTTTGCTATTCGTATCCCTTTAATTTCTTTGGTCTGTCTAATTGCTCTGGCTAGAGTTTCAAGGACAATATTGAATAGAAGTGGTGAAAGAGGGCATCCCTGCCTTGTTCCAGTTTTTAGGGGGCACGCTTTCAGTTTTTCACCATTTAGAATGATATTAGCCATGGGCTTAACATAGATGGCCTTTAAAATGTTAAGGAATATTCCCACTATCCCTATTTTTTCCAGTGTTTTGAGCATGAAAGGGTGCTCTATTTTATCAAATGCTTTTTCTGTATCTATCAAAATAATAATGTGATTCTTGACTTTAAGTCCATTGATATGGTGAATTACATTTATTGATTTGCAGATGTTGAACCAACCTTGCATCCCTGGGATAAAACCCACTTGATATTGGTGCACTCTCTTTTAATACATTTTTGTATGCAATTTGCTAAAATTTTTTTGAGAATTTTTGTGTCAAAGTTCATTAAGGATATTGGTCTGAAATTTTCTTTCCTCGATGTGTCTCTGTCTGGTTTAGGTATAAGGGTAATATTGGCTTCATAGAATGAGTTTGGGAGAGTTCCCTCCTCTTCTATTTCATTGAATACTTTGAGGAGTATTGGAATGAGCTCTTCTTTAAAGGTTTTGTAGAACTCGGCTGAGAACCCATCTGGTCCCAGACTTTTCTTTGTTGGTAGGCTTTTGATGACTTCTTCTATTTCATTACTTGAAATTGATCTATTTAAATTATGTATGTCCTCCTGGTTCAGCTTAGGTAATTCATATGTTTATAGAAACTTCTTGATGTCTTCGAGATTTTCTGTTTTGTTGGAGTATAGATTTTCAAAATAGCTTCTAATTATGTTTTGTATTTCACTCGTGTCTGTTGTGATATTTCCTTGTTCTTTCTGAATTTTAGCAATTTGGGTTTTATCTCTTCTTCTCTTTGTTAGTGTGGCTAAGGGTTTATCAATTTTGTTTATTTTTTCAAAGAACCATCTATTTATTTTCTCAATTTTTTCATTTGTTTCTTTTGTTTCAATATCACTGATTTCAGCTCTGAGTTTAACTATTTCCTGTCTTCTACTACTTTTGTTTTTGCTCTGTTCCTTTTCTAGGGCTTTGAGCTGTAGTGTTAGGTTGTTTATTTGTTGATTTTTTCTTCTTTTATTGAATGCGCTCCATGAAATCAATTTTCCTCTATGAACTTCTTTCATAGTGTCCCAGAGATTTTGAAATGTTGTTTATTTGTTCTCTTTTACCTCTAAGAATTTTTTTATTTCCTTTCTGATATCTTCTGTTATCCATTATCATACAATAGCGAATTATTTACTGTCAAGGTGTTGGAGTAGTTTCTGTTTTTTACTCTGTCATTTATTTCTAATTTCAATCCATTATGATCTGATAGAATACAAGGTACTATCTCTATCTTCTTGTATTTGCTAACAGTAGCTTTGTGGCATAATATATGGTCTATTTTAGAGAAGGATCTATGTGCTGCTGAGAAGAAAGTGTATTCGCTCTTGGTTGGATGGTATATTCTATGAATGTCTGTTAAGTCTAAATTATTGATTGTGTTTTTGAGATCTGTGGTTTCTTTGTTCAATTTTTGTTTGGAGAGTCTGTCCAGTGGTGAGAGAGGTGTGTTAAAATCACCTAGTATAGTGTTGTGGTCTATTTGATTTCTGGAATTGAGAAGGATTTGTTTGACATACATGGATGAGCTACTGTTTGGGGCATAGATATTTATGATTGTTATATCTTGCAGATTTATGCTTCCCTTACGCAGTATGAAAGGTCCTTCTTTATCCCTTCTGACTAACTTTGGCTTGAAGTCCACATTATCTGATATGAGAATGGATACTCTAGCTATTTTGGTGTGTCCATGTGCATGGTATGTGTTTCCCCATTCTTTCACCTTTAGTCTGTGGGTATCTCTTTCTGTGAGATGAGTCTCTTGCAGGCAGCGAATTGTTTGATCTTTCTTTTTAATCCAATCTGCTAGTCTGTGTCTTTTGATTGATGAGTTTAGGCCAGTAACATTCAGGTTTATTATAGAGATATGATTCCCCGTCTTGTGGCTCATTTTTTTTTTTTTTGACACAACTTGATTTCTCCTTTATTTGGTTGTTCCCTTAGGGTAGTTCCTCCCTTTGCTGATTTACATCATTGGTTTTAATCTCTTCCTCATGGAATATTTTTCTGAGAATGTTCTGTAATGCCGGCTTTCTTTTTGTACATTCTTTTTGCTTTTGTTTACCATGGAAGGATTTTATTTTGTCATCAAATCTGAAAGTAAGTTTTGCTGGGTACAAGATTCTTGGTTGACATCCATTTTCTTTCAGAGTTTGAAAAATGTTGTTCCAGGCCCTTCTAGCTTTTAGGGTCTGGATTGTAAAATCTGCTGATATCCATATTTGTTTCCCCCTGAATGTAATTTCATTCTTTTCTCTTGTAGCCTTTAAAATTCTTTCTTTATTTTGCATGTTAGGTATTTTCATTATAATGTGCCTTGATGTGTGTCTATTGTAATTTAGTGTATTTGGAGTCCTATAAGCCTCTTATACTTGATTTTCCATTTCATTCTAGTTTTTGGAAATTTTCTTTTCTTTTTTTTTTTTTTTAATTGTAAACAAATGGGATACATGTTGTTTCTCTGTTTGTACATGGCGCAAAGGCATACCATTTGTGTAATCATAAATTACATAGAGTAAAGTTGTTTGATTCATTCTGTTATTTTTTCACTTCCCCTCACCCCTCCCACCCCTCTTTTCCCTCTAAATAGTCCTTCCTTCATCCATTCTTGCCCCCCTCCCTAAACCTAACTCTAACCCTAACACTAACCCCTCCCACCCCCCATTATGTGTCATTATCCACTTATTAGCAATATCATTCTTCCTTTGGTTTTTTGAGATTGGCTTATCTCACTTAGCATGATATTCTCCAGTTTCATCCATTTGCCTGAAAATGCCATAATTTTATCGTTCTTTATGGCTGAGTAATATTCCATTGTATATATATATACCACATTTTCTTTATCCATTCATCAATTGAAGGACATCTAGGTTGGTTCCACAATCTGGCTATTGTGAACTGAGCAGCTATGAACATTGATGTGGCTGTATCTCTGAAGTATGCTGATTTTAAGTCCTTTGGGTATTGGCCCAGGAGTGGGATGACTGGGTCAAATGGTGGTTCCATTCCAAGTTTTCTAAGGAATCTCCACACTGCTTTCCAGAGTGACTGCACTAATTTTCAGCCCCATCAGCAATGTATGAGTGTACCTTTCTCCCCACATCCTCGCCAACACCTGTTGTTGCTTGTATTCTTGATAATCGCCATTCTAATTGGGGTGAGATGGAATCTTAGGGTGGTTTTGATTTGCATTTCTCTTATTACTAGAGATGTTGAACATTTTCCATATGTTTGTTGATTGCTTGTAGATCTTCTTCTGTGAAGTGTCTATTCATTTCCTTAGCCCATTTGTCAGTTGGATTATTTACATTCTTGGTGTAGAGTTTTTGAGTTCTTTATAGATTCTGGAGATTAGCGCTCTATCTGAAGTATGATTGGCAAAGATTTTCTCCCCCTCTGTAGGCTCTTTCTTCGCATTGCTGATAGTTTCCTTTGCTGAGAGAAAGCTTTTTAGTTTGAATCTATCCCAGTTATTGATTCTTGTTTTTATTTCTTGTGCTATGGGAGTCCTGTTGAGGAAGTCTGGTCCTAAGCCGACATGTTGAAGCTCTGGACCTACTTTTACTTCTATAAGATGAAGGGTCTCTGGTCTGATTCCGATGTCCTTAATACATTTTGAGTTTAGTTTCGTGCATGGTGAGAGATATGGGTTTAGTTTCATTCTGTTGCATATGGATTTCCAATTCTCCCAGCACCATTTGTTGAAGAGGCTATCTTTTCTCCATTGCATATTTTTGGAACCTTTGTCTAATATGAGAAAATTGTATTTATTTGAGTTTGTGTCCATGTCCTCTATTCTGTACCATTGATCTACCTGTCTATTTTGGTACCAATACCATGCCGTTTTTGTTACTATTGCTTTGTAGTAGAGTTGAAGATCTGGTAGTGCGATACCCCCTGATTCACTCTTTCTGTTAAGGATAGCTTTAGCTATTCTGGGTTTCTTATTCTTCCAGATGAATTTCATGATTGCTTGCTGTTTTTCTGTAAGATACGTCATTGGGATTTTAATTGGAATTGCATTGAATCTGTATAGCACTTTTGATAGTATGGCCATTTTGACAATATTAATTCTGCCTATCCAAGAACATGGCAGATCTTTCCATCTTCTAAGGTGTTCTTTAATTTCTTTCTTTATTGTTTTGTGGTTCTCATTGTAGAGGTCTTTCACCTTTTTTGTAATATTGATTCCCAAGTATTTTATATTTTTCGAGGCTAATGTGAATGGGGTCGATTTCCTAATTATTCTTTCCAAAGATTCATCACTTATGTATAAAAATGCATTAGATTTATGTGCATTGATCTTATATCCTGCTAGCTTACTGAATTCACTTATGAGTTCTCAAAGTTTTCTGGTGGCATTTCCTGTTTCCTCTAAGTATATAATCATATCATCAGCAAATAGGGATAGTTTCAGTTCTTCTTTTGCTAGTCGTATCCCTTTAATTTCTTTGGTCTGTCTACTTGTTCTGGCTAGAGTTTCAAGGACAATATTGAATAGAAGTGGTTAAAGAGGGCATCCCTGCCTTGTTCCAGTTTTTAGGGGGCACGCTTTCAGTTTTTCACCATTTAGAATGATATTGGCCATGGGCTTAACATAGATGGTCTTTACAATGTTAAGGAATATTCCCACTATCCCTATCTTTTCTAATGTTTTGAGCATGAAGGGGTGCTCTCTTTTATCAAATGCTTTTTCTGCATCTATTGAAATAATCATGTGATTCTTGACTTTAAGTCCATTGATATGGTGAATTACATTTATTGATTTGCAGATGTTGAACCAACCTTGCATCCCTGGGATGAAACACACTTGATCATGGTGCACTACCTTTTTAATATGTTTTTGTATGCGATTTGCTAAAATTTGGTTCAGAATTTTTGCGTCGATGTTCATTAAGGATATTGGTCTAAAATTTTCTTTCCTCGATGTGTCTCTGTCTGGTTTAGGTATCAGGGTGATATTGGCTTCATAGAACGAGTTTGGGAGGGTTCCCTCCTCTTCTATTTCATGGAATAGTTTGAGGAGTATTGGAATGAGCTCTTCTTTAAAGGTTTTGTAGAACTCGGCTGAGAACCCATCTGGTCTGGGACTTTTCTTTGTTGGTAGGCTTTTGATGACTTCTTCTATTTCATTACTTGAAATTGGTCTATTTAAATTGTATATGTCCTCCTCGTTCAGTTTAGGCAATTCATATGTCTCTAGAAACCTGTTGAGTCTTCGAAATTTTCTATTTTGTTTAGTATAGATTTTCAAAATAGCTTCTAATTATGTTTTGTATTTCACTCGTGTCTGTTGTGATATTTCCTTGTTCATTCCAAATTTTAGTTATTGGGTTTTCTCTCGTCTTCTCTTTGTTAGTGTGGCTAAAGGTTTTTCAATTTTGCTTATTTTTTCAAAGAACCAACTATTTATTTTGTCAATTTTTTGTATTATTTCTTTTGTTTCAATTTCATTGATTTCAACTCTGAGTTTAACTATTTCCTGTCTTCTACTACTTTTGGTGTTGGTCTGTTTTCCTTTTTGTAGGGCTTTGAGCTGTAGTGTTAGGTCGTTTATTTGTTGAGTTTTACTTCTTTTATTGAATGCACTCCATGAAATAAATTTTCCTCTAAGTACTGCTTTCATAGTGTCCCAGAGATTTTGATATTATGTTTCTTTGTTCTCATTTTCCTCTAAGAATTTTTTTAATTTCCTTCCTAATATCTTCTGTTATCCATTCATCATATAATAGCATATTGTTTAATCTCCAGGTGTTGGAGTAGTTTCTGTTTTTTACTCTTTCATTTATTTATAACTTCAATCCATTATGATCTGATAGAATACAGGGTAGTGTCTCTATCTTCTTGTATTTGCTGACATTAGCTTTGTGGCATAATATATGGTCTATTTTAGAGAAAGATCCATGTACTGCTGAGAAGAAAGTGTATTCGCTCTTGGTTGGAAGGTATATTCTATAAATATTTGTTAAGTCTAAATTATTGATTGTGTTATTGAGATCTATGGTTTTTTTGTTCAATTTTTGTTTGGAAGATCTGTCCAGTGGTGAGAGAGGTGTAAAATCACCTAGTTTTATTGTGTTACGGTCTATTTGGTTTCTGAAATTCAGAAGGGTTTGTTTGACATACATGGATGAGCCACCGTTTGGGGCATAGATGTTTATGATTGTTATATCTTGCTGATTTATGCTTCCCTTATGCAGTATGAAATGTCCTTCTTTATCCCTTTTGACTAACTTTGGCTTGTAGTCCACATATCTGAAATGAGGATGGATACTCCAGCTGTTTTGCTGAGCCCATGTGCATGCTGTTTTTCCCCATCCTTTCACCTTTATCTATGGGTGTATTTTTCTATGAGGTGAGTTTCTTGCAGGCAACATATTGTTGGATCTTTCTTTTGAATCCAATCTGCCAGTCTATGTCTTTTGATTGATGAATTCAGGCCATTAACATTTTGGTTTATTATTGAGATATGATTTGTATTCCCAGTCATTTGGTTCATTTATTTTATTTTATTTTATTTTATTTATTTATTTATTTATTTATTTATTTATTTATTTTTACATGATTTTGTTCCTCCTTTATTTGACAATTCCTTTAGGATAATTCCTCCCTTTGCTGAGTTGCTTCTTTGTTTTTCATCTCTTCCTCATGGAATATTTTGCTGAGAATGTTCTGTAATGCTGGCTTTCTTTTTATAAATTCCTTTAGCTTTTGTTTATCATGGAAGGATTTTATTTCATCGTCAAATTGGAAGGTAAGTTTTGCTGGGTATAAGATTCTTGATTGGCATCCATTTTCTTTCAGAGCTTGAAAAATGTTGTTCCAGGCCCTTGTAGCTTTAGGGTCTGGATTGAAAAATCTGCTGATATCCGTATTGGTTTCCCCCTGAATGTAATTTGGTTCTTTTCTCTCACAGCCTTTAAAATTCTGTCTTTATTTTGTATGTTAGGTATTTTCATTATAATGTGCCTTGGTATGGGTCTGTTGTAATATTGTGTATCTGGAGTCCTATAAGCCTCTTGAACTTGATTTTCCATTTCCTTCTTCAGATTTGGAAAATTTTCTGATATTATTTCATTGAATAGATTGTTCATTCCTTTGGTTTGTTTCTCTAAGCCTTCCTCAATCCCAATAATTCTCAAATTTGGCCTTTTCATGATATCCCATAGTTATTTTAGATTCTGTTCATGATTCTTACCATCGTCTCTGTTTGGTCAACTTTGTTTTAAAGGTTAAATATTTTGTCTTAGATATCTGAGGTTCTGTCTTCCAGGTGTTCTATCCTATTGGTTATGCTTTCTATGGAGTTCTTAATTTGGTATATTGTTTCCTTCATTTCAAGGATCTCTGTTTGTTTGTTTGTTTTCAATATCTCTAACTCTTTATTGAAATAATCTTTTGCTTCTTGTATTTACTCTTTTAACTGTTGATTGGTGGGATCATTCAATGCCTGTATTTGCTCTTTCATCTCATCTTTTGCTTCCATGATCATTGTAATTATGTACATTCTGAACTCCCTTTCTGTTATTTCTTCTGCCATGCTGTCATTGGATTTTATTGATGTAACATCTAGATTTGTTTGGGGCATTTTCTTCCCTTGTTTTCTCATATTGTTCAGGTATCAGTGGACTGCTGAGATATTTTAGATTTCCTCTACTGACTTACAATGTCCCTGAAGATTTCTAGTATATCCCCTCTTAGCCTTCAGTAGCCTGAAGTCTTGGAGGAAGTTGACAATGCGCTGCTCCACAAGGAAGCTGCCTCTCTAGTGGTGGTGGCCTTCAGGTGGGGTATATTCTCTGCTAGTGGGCAGAGGTGCCTCCACTTGTTGACCAATGGTCATCCAAAGGGGAACTAGGCTGCGGCTGAGGCAAGGCCTGTTTGTGCCTGTGTCTCTGGTTTTACCGTCCTTGTGGGAAAACCTCACCCTGCAGGGAGGACTCACCCGGTGGGGAGGTCTCGCTGGTCAGTTCCCCTCCCAGAGGTTCCCCTCAATCTATAACTACCACCTGGACTGGACTGCCTTCCTCTGCAATGTTCCCGGGGCCCAGACCTACCTCCTGGGCTGGGAGCCTCACCCTTCACAGACGAGTCTCCTTAGGCTGCCTCTCCTCAGAGAATTTGTCCGCAGTCCTGGAACCTTCGCTCTACCCCTAAGCATGTCTCTGTGCAGCTCTTCCACCAAGAAGCCTCCTAGGTCCTGGTACCCTGCTCTGCACCTAATCACCTGGCTATTCAGCCCCTCCTCTGAGCAGCCACCTGGAGCCCTGTACAGTTGCTCCGAGTCCCAGCGAACCTCCGCTCGCCTCTTCCTCCAGACAACTGCCCGGTGTTCCAGTGTGGTCACTAGGAGTCCAAGCAACACACTGCGTGCCTCCTCCTCCCGCCAACTGCCCATAGCCCTGGGCAGTCACTCCAAGTCCAAGTGACCCGCCCCGTTTCTCCTCCTCCAGGCAGCCTCCCGGGTGTTCAGGAGCGGTCGCTCTGAGTCCAAGCGATCTGCCACATGCCTCCTCCGGGCAGCCACCTGGATCTCTGGTGCAGCCGCTCCGAGACCAAGCGACCTGCCATACTCCTCCTCCGGGCAGCCCCCCAGTTTTCAGGAGTGGTCGCTTTGAGTCCAAACAACCCACCACTCACCTCCTCCTCTGAGCAGTGACCTGGAACTCTGATGCAGTCACTCTGAGTCCAAGCAACCTGCCACGCTCCTCCTCCTCCTCCGGGCAGCCCCCCCAGTGTTCAGGAGTGGTCGCTCTGAGTCCAAACAGCTTGCCGTGCTGCTCCTCCTCTGGCAACCACCTGTAGCTCTGGTGCAGTCACTCTGAATCCAAGCGACCCACCATGCTCCTCCTCCTCCTCTGGGCAGCCCCCTGGTGTTCAGGAGTGGTTGCTCTGAGTCCAAACAGCTTGCCGTGCAGCTCCTTCTTTGGGCAGTTACCCGGAACCCCATTGGTTGCTCCGAGTCCAAGCGCTGTGCTGAGCGGCCTCCTCTATGATGCTCCCAGTTGTCTGAGTTCACTGCTCCAGCGGGGGGAGGGGCGTCTCATTGGGCAACTCTACTTCACAACGTTCCCTGTGTTCCGGGACTACCGCCCCATCCGGGATGCCTTCCCAATGGGAGAGACTCACCTGGTGGCTTTGAATTGGTCCCAAGTCTCTCAATATCTCCTCTTTTGAATCCTTAGTCCTGGAGCAACATGAAATGCAGCCAACCTCTAGTCCACCATCTTGAAACTCCCGGAAATTTTCTGATATTATTTCATTGAATAAATTGTTCATTCCTTTGGTTTATTTCTCTAAGCCATCCTCAATCCCAATAATTCTTAAATTTGGCCTTTTCATGATATCACATAATTCTTGTAGATTCTGTTCATGAATTCTTACCATCTTCTCTGTTTGGTCAACTTTGTTTTCAAGATTAAATATTTTTTCTTCGATATCTGAGGTTCTGTCTTCCAGGTGTTCTATGTATTGGTTATGCTTTCTATGGAGTTTTTAATTTGGTTTATGATTTCCTTTATTTCAAGGATTTCTGTTTGTTTTTCTTTTTTCAATATCTCTAACTCTTTATTGAAATGATCTTTTGCTTCCTGTATTTGATCTTCTAACTGTCAATCAGTGCAATCATTCAATGCCTGCTATGCCCTTGCATCTCATCCTTCACTGCCTGCATTTGCTCTTTCATCTCCTCATTTGCTTCCCTCATCATTTTGATTATGTACATTCTGAACTCCCTTTCTGTCATTTCTTCTGCCATGCTGTCATTGGATTTTATTGCTATAACATCCAATGACAGCATGGATGTTTGGGACATTTTCTTCTCTTGTTTTCATATTGTTCAGGTATCTACCCCTCTAATAGTGAAATTCTGGAATATTGCAAATTTCCTCTATTGACTAATATTGTCTCTGTAGATTTCCAATAACTCACCTCTTAGCCTTCAGTAGCCTGAAGTCTTGGGGGAACTTGAAAATGTGGTGCTCCACTAGGAAGCTGGCCTTCTTGGGGTGGTGGCCTTCAGGTTGGGTATATTCCCTGGTGGCTCTGAGTTGGTCCCAAGTCTCTCAGTACCTCCTCTCCTTGGCTCCTGGGTCTTTTAAAAGGTCCTCTAGCCTCCTGTAGGTGTCTCAGGAAGGGAGCTGCCCTTCCGATGATGATGGCCAAGCCCTCAGGAGTAATTCAAAATGCCTGCACCAGCCTATAAAGAAGCCTTGGCTAACTCCGTGATGGCCACAAACCTCAGTGTGGTGGTTGTGTGGGGTTGTTCAGTGATGGCATCTGTCTTTGGCCTGGTGGTTGGGTGGGTTGGTTACCCGCTGCCCAGCTCTGCAAGGCAGGTGGGTTGGGTGCCCACCTGGTACCTCCTCGATGCAAGCAGCCTGACTTGCCCACCAGTTCGCTCTGCAACTGTGACCAACCAGTGATGGCACCAACCTAGGTGCAGAGGTCAGGCGGGGTCGCTCAGTTAAGATGTCTGTCCTTGGCCTGCTGGCTGGGTGGGTTAGCTGCTCGCCACCTACCTCCACTATGTAGGTGGCCTGGCTCAGCGGCCAGCTCGCTCCACGACTGCGACCAACCAGTGATGGCACCAACCTAGGTGCAGGGAAGAAATAATATTTTAAAAATAAAATAAATAATAGGCCAATACATAATAAAAAGATTGTTTCAATGATATCAAGCAAAAATTAACCAGAAATAGATTTCTTCACAAACCAAATTTAGAATAAATATGTTCATTTGTTCATATATGATAATAAAAATAGCAATAAAAATTAAGTAATACTGAACATCTACTAAGTATTTCCTCTCTGGCAGCATTATCCCAAATTGATTTCTTTAATTAATTTTCACAAAAGAATAATGAGAGGAACACAATCAGTTCCATTTTGCATTTGACTTAAAGAGTTTAGGCATACAAACTGTCAACAGAAGAGTTAAGTTCTAACCCAGGCATTTGGTCTCAGGAGTCTATATTACTAATTTGTGGCCTCTTTCACTGTTGAAGTATAGATCAGCATGACTTTTTATTACACACTTTGAAAATATACACCAGGCTCCTTAAATATTACCAATAGATCTTGACCTAATCATTTCTATGTTAAAAGATGAATAGAATAAAGTTACTAATTATAAAAATGAAAGCAATTCAAGTTTTTGAAATGTTTAAAATCAGTTGAAGTACATTTGTATGAAATAGGATAATAAGCTATGAAAAATTATGTTTTCAACAAACTTTTCAACATATGAAGAAGGACTTACAGTATTTAATTTAGGACAAAAAAACAACAACAACAAAAGAAAGAAAAGAAAGGAAGAATTGCAAACTACGTAGAGTATAAATCCTTAGAATGCAACAATGAATGAAATAGATGAGAATTACTTGGCTGGGTGAAGTTGCTCACATCTGTAATCTCAGCAAGTTGGGACGTTTAAGTAGGACAATTGCAAGTGAGAGGCGAACACTGGCAACTTAGCAATATCCTGTATCAAAATTAAAAAAAAAAAAATAAAAGACTTGGGATGTAGTTCAGTGGTAGCACACCCTCAGGTTCAATCCCTGGTACTGGGAAAAAAAACAAAACAAAACAAAATAAAACAAAACAGAAATTATTCCCCTCATGGCACTTACATTCAAACATAAAACAAGAGCACATAAATACAAATAAATGAATTGTTTATGATAAATATTAAGGTCACAAAAATCAAAGAGGCCAAGGGATATCGAGAATGTAAGAAAAATGAGAAAAATGACTGTAGGTTTAGTATCAATTTAAAATTTAATTATTATTTTAATCATATATATTTGAGTGTAAAGTATGTTCATTTGATACATGGATATTGGCCATGTGTGTAAATATTGATTTACTAAGGGTAGTTTGCATTTCCAACTTCTTAAACATTTTTAAAGTTTGGTTGACATATAATGTAATTGTACATGTTTATGATATAGTGTGGTATTTCAACATAAACTAGGCCTCATTGAAAGAGGGACGTATGATTAAAAACTCAGGAGGCCATGGGATTAACTATATCTATACTTGGAGTAGGAAAAACAGAAAAGGCAGTATACTCAGGTGAATTATGCCTGATACGTTCAAAGATCTCACGTAGCTGAAGGGGACAAACAAATGGAAAGAATTTGGAGATAAGGTCTAATAAGCAATGGGTGGGGGGGCACAGATAACTATGACCCCATAAGATAATCAGTATATTGCCTTCTCTTCCCAGGAAAAATGGGGAGGATTTGGAGAGTTTCCAGCAGAGGAGTGTTTATACTGATCATGATTTTGAAGAACAACTCTGAAAGCTCTGCTGGAAAAGGCCAGGGTGGATAGGAGTCCAGACTGGAAGCAAGTTGACTAACTCAGGCCAGCCATTACAACAGCTCACACTAGAAGGGAGCACTGCCAGTGAAACCAGTGGACAGACTCTAGATGTATTTGACATGAGAGGCAATAGGATTTCCTGAAGATCATTATGGGGTATAAATACAACAGATTCATCATGCCTGATTCCAAGTATGTTAGCCTAAAAAGCTGAAGTTGCCATTAAGTAACATGGCTAAAAATTGTATGTGTTAGATGATTTGGAATAAAGATCAAGCGGATAATTTTGGACCTGTTGAATTGGAAATGCTGATTCTGAGTTAAACTGGGGAGGTTGAATAACTCCTGGATATATGAGTCTGGAGTTCAGGAGAGAAGGCATTATGGTTTGAATCTGGAATGTTCCCCTAAGGTTCATGTGTAGAAAACGTGGACCCCAAGGCAGCAATTATCAAGAGAGGATCATGAGAGCTCTGACCTCAGCAGTAGATTAATCCATTGACAGAAGAATGAACTGCTGAGAGGTGGTGGAAATTGTGGGTGGTGGGGCATGATTGAAAGGAGGTCACTAGAGGCATGACCTAGAAGGATATTTCTCTTCCCTTTCTCTCTCTCCTCCTCTCTCCTTCTGCCTTCTGACTGCCTCCTGGCTGTGAGATAAGCATCTTTTCTCCATGATTTTCTGCCTCAAAGCAATGAAGCCAACTCACCATGGACTGAAAACTCTTAAACCATGATCCAGA
The DNA here is from genome assembly GCA_020740815.1 of Sciurus niger. Lineage (NCBI taxonomy): Eukaryota > Metazoa > Chordata > Mammalia > Rodentia > Sciuridae > Sciurus > Sciurus niger. The sequence continues at coordinate 22,954 of JAHUXG010016708.1, forward strand.
ATAAATTCTTCCACCTAATAAGTTGTTTATATCATGTGCTTCATGTGCTTTAGTCACAGCAGTGAAAACCTAACCCAGAAGTCTAAACTGTGTATATAAATTTAGAAATCATTATTATGTAGCATACTTGTCAGTATCCTGGTCTTATCTCCTCAGCATGTATTGTTTATATACAAGCTCTCATGCCAACAGTTACCATTCTTGATTGAAAGCTATTTGACTGATCCTGCTATACTTTATTTGTTGGGTAGGAAGAGTGCGAGGGATTTAATGACCTGGAAAGCAACCTCCAGGCAATGCTAATAAATACTCCAGCTCCCTCTATTCTCAGGCTAGACTAATTACTAGGTACATGCTGTACATGGTTTCCAGACTTCCAGAAAGGGAATAAACTTCAGTTGCCTGCAGTGCTGTTCTGCTTGGTAAAACACAGCTTGTTGCATTCTCTTCCTCTCTGGTATCAGTTACTGGATCTGCCAGGAAAGTACTGGTTTTTCCTGAGATCATCTCTGCCAAGTAAAACTATTTGTACTCAAATTCTGATCTCCAAGATCTCTAAGTGAAGATACACTAAGAGAGTTAACACTAGCAGTGATTCTATGGAAACATGCTCAAATTGAGAGTTTGAAATTGAATCACTCACAGACCCTTGTTGCTTTTGGTTACATTATGATAACCTTGCACACAGTGCAACATCTCAGTTAGCAAGACTCTGGCCTGTGATGACTTTAGTTGGGAGGGAGGTCTAGAATTTGAGAGACATAAGATTATGTTACTTTATAAGAATAGTGAGCAGGCTGGTTATAAACCAGGCACCAAGACACTGGCAGAAGGAAAGAACAGACCCGGGTCATTCAGCTCTCAACTCAGGCTGCAGGGAGAAAAATGGATAACAATGAATTAAGGGAGGAATTATCCTAAAGGAACTGTCAAATAAAGGAGGAACCAAGATGTGTCAAAAAATAAATAAATAAATAAATAAATAAATAAATAAAGTTTTAAATATGAACCAAATGACCAGGAATACAAATCATATCTCAATAATAACCCTGAATGTTAATGGCCTGAATTCATCAATCAAAGGACATAGACTGGCAGATTGGATTAAAAAGAAAGATCCAACGATATGTTGCCTGCAAGAGACTCACCTCATAGAAAGAGATACACATAGACTAAAGGTTAAAGGTTGGGGAAAAGCATACCATGCACATGGACTCAGCAAAAAAGCTGGAGTATCCATCCTCATTTCAGATAATGTGGACTTCAAGCCAATGTTAGTCAGAAGGGATAAAGAAGGACATTTCATACTGCGTAAGGGAAGCATAAATCAGCAAGATATAACAATCATAAACATCTATGCCCCAAACGGTGGCTCATCCATGTATGTTAAACAAATCCTTCTCAATTTTAGAAACCAAATAGACCGTAACACAATAATACTAGGTGATTTTAACACGCCTCTCTCACCACTGGACAGATCTTCCAAACAAAAATTGAACAAAAAAACCATAGATCTCAATAACACAATCAATAATTTAGACTTAACAGACATTTATAGAATATACCATTCAACCAAGAGCGAATACACTTTCTTCTCAGCAGCACATGGATCCTTCTCTAAAATAGACCATATATTATGCCACAAAGCTAATGTCAGCAAATACAAGAAGATAGAGACACTACCCTGTATTCTATCAGATCATAATGGATTGAAGTTAGAAATAAATGAAAGAGTAAAAAACAGAAACTACTCCAACACCTGGAGATTAAACAATATGCTATTATATGATGAATGGATAACAGAAGATATTAGGAAAGAAATTAAAAAAATTCTTAGAGGAAAATGAGAACAAAGAAACATAATATCAAAATCTCTGGGACACTATGAAAGCAGTACTTAGAGGAAAATTTATTTCATGGAGCGCATTTAATAAAAGAAGTAAAACTCAACAAATAAACGACCTAACACTACAGCTCAAAGCCCTAGACAAAGAAGAACAGACCAACACCAAAAGTAGTAGAAGATAGGAAATAGTTAAACTCAGAGCTGAAATCAACGAAATTGAAACAAAAGAAACAATACAAAAAATTGACAAAATAAATAGTTGGTTCTTCGAAAAAATAAACAAAATTGAAAAACCTTTAGCCACACTAACAAAGAGAAGACGAGAGAAAACCCAAGTCACTAAAATTTGGAATGAACAAGGAAATATCACAACAGACACGAATGAAATACAAAACAGAATTAGAAGCTATTTTGAAAATCTATACTCCAACAAAGTGGAAAATTTTGAAGATTTCAACAGGTTTCTAGAGACATATGAATTGCCTAAACTGAACCAGGAGGACATACACAATTTAAATAGACCAATTTCAAGTAATGAAATAGAAGAAGTCATCAAAGGCCTACCAACAAAGAAGAGTCCAGGACCAGATGGGTTCTCAGCTGAGTTCTACAAAACCTTTAAAGAAGAGCTCATTCCAATACTTCTCAAAATATTTCATAAAATAGAAGAGGAGGGAACCCTCCCAAACTCATTCTACGAAGCCAATATTACCCTGATACCTAAACCAGACAGAGATACATCGAGGAAAGAAAATTTCAGACCAATATCCTTAATGAACATCGACGCAAAAATTCTCAACAAAATTTTAGCAAATCGCATACAAAAACATATTAAAAAGATAGTGCACCAAGATCAAGTGGGCTTCATCCCAGGGATGCAAGGCTGGTTCAACATCAGGAAATCAATAAATGTAATTCACCATATCAATGGACTTAAAGTCAAGAATCACATGATTATTTCAATAGATGCAGAGAAACCATTTGATAAAATACAGCACCCCTTCATGTTCAAAACACTGGAAAAAATAGGGATAGTGGGAACATTCCTTAACATTGTAAAGGCCATCTATGCTAAACCCATGGCTAATATCATTCTAAATGGTGAAAAACTGAAAGCATTCCCCCTAAAAACTGGAACAAGGCAGGGATGCCCTCTTTCACCACTTCTTTTCAATATTGTCCTTAAAACTCTAGGCAGAGCAATTAGACAGACCAAAGAAATTAAAGGGATACGAATAGGAAAAGAAGAACTCAAACTATCCCTATTTGCTGATGATATGATTGTATACTTAGAGGAACCAGGGAATTCCACGAGAAAACTTTTAGATCTCATAAGTGAATTCAGTAAAATAGTGGGATATAAGATCAATGCTCATAAATCTAATGCATTTTTATACATAAGTGATGAATCTTCAGAAAGAGAAATTAGGAAAACTACCCCATTCACAATAGCATCGAAAAAAATAAAATACTTGGGAATCAAACTCACAAAAGAGGTGAAAGACCTCTACAATGAGAACTACAGAACACTAAAGAAAGAAATTAAAGAAAACCTTAGAAGATGGAAAGATCTCCCATGTTCTTGGATAGGCAGAATTAGTATTGTCAAAATGGCCATACTACCAAAAGTGCTATACAGATTCAATGCAATTCCAATTAAAATCCCAATGATGTACCTTACAGAAATAGAGCAAGCAATTATGAAATTCATCTGGAAGAATAAAAAACCCAGAATAGCTAAAGCAATCCTTGGCAGAAAGAGTGAAGCAGGGGGTATCGCAATACCAGATCTTCAACTCTACTACAAAGCAATAGTAACAAAAACGGCATGGTATTGGTACCAAAATAGAAAGGTGGATCAATGGTACAGAATAGAGGACACGGATACAAACCCAAATAAATACAATTTTCTCATACTAGACAAAGGGGCCAAAAATATGCAATGGAGAAAAGATAGCCTCTTCAACAAATGGTGCTGGGAGAATTGGAAATCCATATGCAACAGAATGAAACTAAACCCATATCTCTCACTATGCACGAAACTAAACTCAAAATGGATTAAGGATCTTGGAATCAGACCAGAGACCTTGCATCTTATAGAAGAAAAAGTAGGTCCAGATCTTCAACATGTAGGCTTAGGACCAGACTTCCTCAACAGGACTCCCATAGCACAAGAAATAAAAGCAAGAATTAATAACTGGGATAGATTCAAACTAAAAAGCTTTCTCTCAGCAAAGGAAACTATCAGCAATGCGAAGAAAGAGCCTACAGAGTGGGAGAAAGTCTTGGCCAATCATACTTCAGATAGAGCACCAATCTCCAGAATCTATAAAGAACTCAAAAAACTCTACACCAAGAATGCAAATAATCCAATCGATAAATGGGCTAAGGAAATGAATAGACACTTCACAGAAGAAGATCTACAAGCAATCAACAAACATATGGAAAAATGTTCAACATCTCTAGTAATAAGAGAAATGCAAATCAAAACCACCCTAAGATTCTATCTCATCCCAATTAGAATGGCGATTATCAAGAATAAAAGCAACAACAGGTGTTGGCGAGGATGTGGGGAGAAAGGTACACTCATACATTGCTGGTGGGGCTTCAAATTAGTGCAGCAACTCTGGAAAGCAGTGTGGAGACTCCTTAGAAAACTTGGAATGGAACCACCATTTGACCCCGCTATCTCACTCCTTGGCCTATACTCAAAGGACTTAAAATCAGTGTATTACAGAGATACAGCCACATCAATGTTCATAGCTGCTCAGTTCACAATAGCCAGATTGTGGAACCAACCTAGATGTCCTTCATTTGATGAATGGATAAAGAAACTGTGGTGTATATATATACAATGGAATATTACTCAGCCATAAAGAATGATAAAATTATGGCATTTGCAGGCAAATGGATGAAACTGAAGAATATCATGCTAAGTGAGATAAGCCAATCTCAAAAAACCAAAGGATGAATGATATCGCTAATAAGTGGATGATGACATATAATGGGGGTTGGGAGGGGTTAGTGTTAGGGTTAGAGTTAGGGTTAGGGAGGGAGGCAAGAATGGAGGAAGGAAGGACTGTATAGAGGGAAAAGAGGTGTGGGAGAGGTGGGGGGGAAGGGGAAAAAATAAGAGAATGAATCAAACAACATTATCCTATGTAAATTTATGATTACACAAATGGTTCGCCTTTACACCATGTAGAAACAGAGAAACAACATGTATCCCTGTCGGGGTACCCGGGACCCCTGGCCCTAGGTGTGGCTAAGATGGCGCCTGGCAGTGAGCCAGAGCAGTTAACTTTTGCACAAACATCTGACATCATTTTACGGAAGTCTTTATGACTGGTTCTCTGGTCTCATGCACAACGCATGATCTCGGTATGCCCTGCTTGGCTCTCTGTATCTGTCCACGCTTTTCCCTCGTGTGCTCTCCTTTGATTGGTGGTTTTACCTATATAAGGTCTGTAACTTCACTGCTGAGAGAGGGAAATAGAATAAGAAAAAGAAACAATAGAAGCAGAAGGACAGCGCGCAATAAAGCATTGAAACTTCAACCAGGTGTCGTGTTTCTCTGCGGGCAGGGAACGCGATAAGTGGTGCCGAAACCCGACCCGGGAAACAACAAACCAGCAGCAACTACCTAGGTAAGTTTTAGAGATTAATGTTATAAATAATAAAAAAGGAGTGATAAAGGCAGCCTTGACGTTCGCGGTAAAGCGACTATCAGGACACATGGAAGGTGGTCCGGGGACACGCGGAATGCGGTCCAGTTAAAGTCAGGACACACGGAAGGTGGTCCGGGGACACGCGGAATGCGGTCCAATTAAAGTCAGGACACACGGAAGGTGGTCCGGGGACACGCGGAATGCGGTCCGATTAAAGTGAAAGTAAGGACTAGCAAAAGGCAGTCCGGAGACAGAGCCAAGCGAAACGCGGTTCGGAGTGGACTAGCGAAAGGCAGTCCACCTTAAAAGTATTAAAGTGAAAGTAGCACGCGAAAGGCGGCTACACCCTGGACTAAGCGGAAAGCGGTCCACCTTAAAGGTATTAAAGTGAAAGTAGCACGCGAAAGGCGGCTACACCCTGGACTAAGCGAAAAGCGGTCCACATTAAAAATATTAAAGTGAAAGTGGCACTCAAAAGGGGGTAAATTAATCATGGGTTCTGAGGTGTCTAGAGTTCACATGAAAGGTCTATTAAAGGCTTTATTAAAGGCTAATGGAGCACCTTTAAAGGTTTCCTCAGCTAGGAAGTTTTTAAAAACTGTAGAAGATAAAGCCCCTTGGTTTTTAAATGCGGGATTGTTGGATCAAGAGAAACTATCACAAGAGATGGAAAAAGGCCCCCCTCCTGATCCCTTCCACGCAGCTCCATGGCCACCTAGGGAGGGAACACCCGTGTCCTTGAAGCAGTCCTCCCCCTAGGCAGAGATCTTAGCAGCTCCATTCCTCAAAAGTAGTAAGAAATAATGTTTTGTGATTTTCTGCATTCAAACCTAACCTGATTTCTCAACCAGGAAGAAAAAGGGTTAAAAAGTCCTGGGTGATCCTCCCTCCCCCCTGCCTGGCCTTGCTGAGGCCTGCATTGGAATGTAGGCTGCAGCAGTCTCAGCGGGAAAGGGAGGTAACCTGAAGATAAAAAAAAAAAAAAAAAAGGTGTCTGTTTTAAACTTCTGGCTGCTACACAGAACTAACTTATTTTCCAGGATTCTTGTTTTGTTTTGTTTTTCTCTAATGCTGTATTTTTGAGCTCATAATTTTAATCCTACATACCTAGGTTAATGATTTTTTTCTTTTTGATCAGTTCTATTTTTTATTCAACTAAAGTTTTTGAACATCTGTTACATTGTAATGGAGATTCACCTATAAAGTTACAAGGCCTTTGATTTTGTGTTATGTGTTATGTTGTGCTGTCTGGTGTCATGTTTTGTCTGTATCAAAATTGAGCGCTCCTAAAATTAAAATTTAAAAATGGATCCAAATACTTTTATTCACGTGATTTAAAAAGGTTCAATTTAAATTGGGTAAACTAATAAAAGTGAAATGTCTTTAAAAATAACTTGCAAGTCTCTAGGTGGTCAAACTAATGGAATGTTGATGTTAAACAATGTCTAATATCAATTGTTTCTAGGACCTTTCTTCAACAAAAAGAGACAGCAAATACTGTTCAGTACACTTGTCTAATATCTTGACTAAAAACAAGGTTACTAAGAGTTATGTCTTAACAAGTACAATTCTATATACAAATGGTTCTAAAGGTTTCAACTGTGTTTCAGTTAGAGTACTATAAACAACAAAGTATTTTATCTTGTTAAAATGGTGTAATTTATCTAAATTCAGAAATTTCATAAGAGTTGTTTCAGAATGTAAACAAAAGGGGGTCAATGCATAAAAAAGAAAAAATAAAAGGTTCTAAAAATACAACTATATTTAGTGAAGAAGAAAATCTTTCTGGATAAGAAAGTGTTATATAATGAAATACATGAGGGTCTAAGTGAGTGCTAAAAAAGTCTGTGTGTAAGTGAAGGGCAAGTTTCAACATGTCTGTGTGTAACTAAGTTGGTTGTATGTATGTAAAACAGCTAAAGCTATTTAAGGTTTTTCCTAAAATGAAATACTAATGTTCTGATATAAGCCAAAGTTTAATCTATATGGTAAAATAACATGGTAAAATAACAAGGATTTCTTAGAAACACTAATTTACTCTTAACTTTGTGTCTATTAAGTTTTATTCTTTAAAACAATTAGTCTTAAAAATTGGGTTTATACAATTATGGTTAAACAACTGTTAAGAGTATTGTACTATGTTACAGAGTCTAAATTTTTCTTTAAAAACTAAATTTAATAAGATTAAAGTGTCAAAGTAATTATAAAATGGTCACTCCTTGTATATTAAATGTATTCATATTTTCCAAGTATACAAGTTTTAAAGCAGGGTATTTATCAAGCTGCTATTCTCCAAACTTCTCTCTCAATGTTGGAATGCTTCTAGGTTCTCATGAGCAGTTTTAATGCCTATTCCTACCTTCCTACCAGCTAAAATATTACAATCATATCCCAAAGCTGTTGCTCAAGTAATATTTAAGGGAATAGAATCTTGCATTACTGTCTTTGAAATCCATCCTTCTATAATTATAACCCCTTATTCCACTCAACAAATTAAATGGCTAAGCAATAATGATGATGATTGGTCACTATTATATTGTTCCACCTCAGCTCAGTTTGATAACCATTATCTCCAACATCCTTGGATTCAGTTTTGTAAAGTTACTCCCATAATTTTTCCAAAAGTGACTAGTGCCCAACCTATTAAAAATTGTATAACTATATTTACTAATGGATGTTATAATGGAGTAGGCGCTGCACTTGTTCATGATCAACTTCATACTATAATAGTTCAATCCAACTCGGCACAAGTTACTGAGCTCGCAGCTGTGGTGATGGCTTTTAAAATAACAGATAATCAGCCGTTTAATCTCCTGTCTGATATTTCATATGTTGTTAATGCTTTAAGTGTTCTTGACTGTCAATTTCCATGCAGGTTCCACCATGTATATTTTGGAGTGTTTGGCACATGGCATTCTAAGGTAAAGGTATTATAGTTTTGTTGAAGTGGCACTCGGGACCCCATGGGGGAGTGTAGGGCTTATGCCCTGTGTTGAGCGCATAGGTTGCAGGTCGATGGACTTGGATCTGGGCACACTAGGTGGGTTCTGGTGTTTGTGGAATGCTCCTCTATAAGCTTCTTTCTGAGGTTTACTATTGTTGTATATGCTTGTAGTTCTCTGCTGACTGCTTGAATTATGCTCAGGAAATGTCTTTGGGTGATTCCATTCATCTGAATGAGAATTGAGTCAATTCTCATCTCAGGAACATACAGATCTGAACCTTCCTAGAGATGCTGGGGCACAGGAGCTTCTTCTCTGGTTGCTACAGTTTTCTCTCCAATCAGTACTTATTAGTCAACCCAGGGATCTAAGTCTGTATGATTGAAGGGGGTTGCATCTGCTTTCTGTTTCTATTGGTGTGGGTGCCCAGGGCTGTCACTGACTGCTACTGAATGCTGAGCATGGACTCCTCTCTGCCAGGGTTTGTTGTTGTGGCACCATTCAGAGGTTGGTGGTTATCTGTCATTGGGGGACCTGTGAATGCAAACTTTCTGTCTGTGGCACAAAAGCCTCCACCTGGTTGCTGTAGATTACCAGGATTTTACCCATTCCTCTGATTTAGTAGGGTATCAGTTGGCCCAGCTTTCCTTGAACTCCTGCAGAGGTGGTGGAGAGGTTAACGCTCTCTGGTTAGTTTTAACGCTCTCTGGAAGTGACTAGCTCTTGGGTCAACTTCACCTGACACTCTTTGTTCTTGTTAGCCTTCAGTTAGCGGTGATTCTCTCTAAAAGTTTCTTCTAGATGAATAACCAAGGCAACCCTTTTCAGAGACATTCTCTATGACTCTATTTGTTTCTATCTTTAAGGGGAGGAGAACTGAATTGATTTAATTTCTTCTGGGGAGGCTGACTAACTGTGGACTCCACAAAATGGCTGCCCTACCCAGTGCTGTTTTGACTTCTTTGTGTGATTTCCTTCACTGTCTTTGCAGCCCGTGTCCCATTTTAACTTGGACTACCTTTCCTTCCAATTGTTTTTAAGAAAGTAAGCTCATGGGCTTTTCTTCTCCCTTTTTCTCACTTTCTTCCCTCTCCCTATCTGCACCAATTCTGGTCAGGGTTCTGGGTCAAGGAATTTCCTCATTTGTTTTCTGCTCCAGTAATCACATTCCAAGTCCTTCCAAATCACAAGCTGTCCAATATTGAGTTTTAGAGTGTTAAATTACTCTGTCACCACCTCTCTGGTCAGCTGTTTCATCATGACTTTGTTTCTATACTATGGTGTAGTTGTGGGCACTGCCTAGATTCACTCTGCCATCTTCTGAGCTCCAAAATTTTTTTTTGACCAATTCAACTTGTTGAATCATTTTCCCGATTCTTTCTTCCATTAATTATATCACTTTAGGGAAAAGAAAAATAAAAATCATATGATCATTTCAATAGATGCAGAAAAAAGCATTTCTTCCCTTTTAAACATACACTTGAGATATATCTTATGTAGTATTTTGACCTCATTTCTTCACTTAAAATGTATCTGAAAAATTTCCAATTAATACTGTTTCCCAACTCTTTAGATGCCTTTTTACTATTCATTTTTATGAATGTATTCTCTAAACATTATCTCCTAATAAGAAAATAAAAGTTATTTACATATTTTGCCAATACCAATCCATTCTACAGTAATTAAGCCTAAATGTTTACATGTGTCTCTGAAGGATAAATGTTCAGAAATGTAAGTTGAAGATCAATGTCAGTGTGAATACCAGCATGTGCATGGTATTTTATCAGTACTTTACCAAGTTCTAATTCATGTACAATAAAAGTGTACAAGAAAATGACTTTCTGTATGCATAAATGTGTAATATTTCTATCAAATCATGAGATACTTAAAAATGAGTACATTTCCATAGGCGATATTAATGTTGGTGACTTTGCCTGACATTTCATCATAATAAAAGAGAGTCTGCTTCTTTGCACTTTTAAAAATAATAACTTTACTGTTTTTCAAGCCCCACAAACTAATTCCTCACCTGTCTTCCAGTCTTTCTTTGTTGCTGGATCCCAAAACCTATATCATGTATTTTTGGGTTTTGTTATAGTAGCATCACAATACTAGTAACTATTCCTATTTCAGTTATTTATAAATCCACAAACATCACCCCCTAACCTAGGAACACAAACAATGATGATCTTTTGTTATTATCATTGCTTGTGATTCGTGAGTTGGGCAACATTTCATCTGTTATATATTGTCACTCCTCCACGTGAATTTGGCTGGGCAGGTCACCAGAGCTCACATCACATACCTTGCACACAAGCTGTGTTATGACTTGACCTTTTAAATCTCTCTGTGCTCTTTAATTCTTTAGGTCTTCTCTCTTTATGTACACTCTCATTTTAAGGATGGCTTGTGGGGGATTCTGTGAAGGCTGGTATTCTCTTTTTTCTAAAAACATAAAGAACAATTTTCAGTGATTCTTAATACTTAGACTTGAGAAATAAAGAACTCCATGTCTGATATCCTATTAAATGAAGCAGGTACAAAGCCTTTCAAAACATAAAGGAATAGAGAAACAGAATCAATCTTTTGAATGTAGGAATGACAATGTCACATTGAAAAGAAGAATTCATGAAAAGAAGAGAGAAATATGTGTCACAAAGAGCACCTTTTGAATTCCATTGACCAAATTAAGTCACAAAACCAACCACAGATGCAAGGGTGCAGTATTTGTGCTCTACACTTAGATGAGAATAGCTATAAAGAAAAGTGGGAATATCTTTTCTTTTCTTTCTTTCTTTGTTTTTTTTTTTTTTTTTTTATTCTTGGTTCCTGCTAACAGGTTCCTTACAAAGAAAACTCCATGAGTCATACCATTTTCAAAATTTGTCTATAATCCTTTGAGTGGTAGTATCTTAGTCTATTTTATTCTATAATAACTGAATACCAGGGACTCAGTAACTTATAAAAAATAACATGTTATTCAACCCACAATTCTGAAGATAGAGATGTGAAAGATCAAGCAGCTGCATCTAGTGAGGTCCTTCTTAATTCCGTGGGTTCTCTGTACTGTGACACAGAACAAACTTTCTGTAACTTGGGTCTCTCTTCCTATTATTATAGTGCCCTACCCTCATGACCTCATCTAACCACCTCCCAAAACCCTCACAGCAAAATACTATAAACATCAACTCTGAGGATTAAATTCAACCTGAGTTAAAGAGACTACGAATCCCCAGACCATAGCTGGCAGTTTTTCTGAATATGAAATACTGAGGTTATGTTTTATTCCTTAAAAATTTTGACATTTTTTTATATTTTTTGACATTTCCTGGCTGATGTAAAGGCAGCAAAGCACATCAAAGGCTTAGCGGGGATGTTCTGCTCTTCCATGCCCTGCCTTTTCTAAATGGTTTCTTCCATGGTTCAGGTTAGCTCTATGCTTTCTGGAACTTTGTTTTTACTTTAGTTCCTAAATTCACATGTGATTCTGAAGTTAGTCATACTTCATTGCTCTATGATTATCATGTGTTGGTTTTCTTTAGTCCAGGATGAAAGGTTTTAGAAAAACACTGCTGAGTGGCAACACCACACCTGTGCTTCACATCAGGTCATGGTCTCTTTCTGTCGGGGTACTGCAGACCCCCAGCCCTATGGCGTGGCCAAGATGGCACCTGGCAAGGTGCCAAGGAAGTGCTGAGAACAAAACCAGGTACCTCCAGCAGACTAATTCTCTGTCCAACAAGTGGCGTTATTTGAGGAAGTTAATGTGATTGGCCATGGGTCCTCATGGACACTGCATGCTTGCTATATGCACACTATTATGCTCCATTGCTGTCCATGCTTTCCCCTCGTGATCTATAAGCTGATTGGTTGTTGTATGTAATGTAAGGCGCTTGCAAGAGCGGCCGCCGCCGGCCAGCCAGAAGTAACAGATAGCAGAAAATAAAGAACTTGCCCCGATCCGGTTTCGTGTTTTCTCTGCGGGCAGGGAGCGCGATAAATGGTGCCGAAACAAGACCGGGAACGAGTAAAGATATAAGGGTAAGTTCATATAAGTTCTCAAATCAAGACAAAATTAGTCCGAGAGTACAAAAGGTGATATGTCTCGATGATGGCGGAGCCGCGACAATTTATAAGACGATCGCGGAGCCACGACAATTCATAACAAAAGGATCCCCGTGGGAGGGACAATTCATCACAAAAGGATCCCCATAGGAGGGACGAGTGAAGTGGCCAAATACAGATTTATACATTGGTACCAAACTGTGTATGTGTGTGCATGAGCGTGTGTGTGTGCGTGCGCGCGCTTGTCTTTTGTTTGTGTGTTTAAACTAGTTCGTAGTGCTGTAAGATTTAATCATGGGAACGGAACTGTCTAAGATTAGAATGCAGCAGGCTCTTAGAGAACTATTAAAAAATCACGGAACACCATTGAAGGCAAACACGGCCTTGAAGTTTCTTGATACTGTAGAGAAAGTCTCTCCGTGGTTTTTAGACGAAGGGCTATTAAATCTTCCTCAGTGGGAACAGCTAGGAGAGGATTTGCGCGAAGCGGAGAGACGCGAGCCATTGCCAATGGGAACACTGGCCATATGGTTGCTTGTTAAATCTTGTTTGATGCAGCAAGGTAAATCAAAAAACCTTTTTAGGGATTTAAAGGGGCCTTTAGAAGAAGGAAGTCAGATTTTAGAAGAAATTAAAGAGGAACGATCATGTTCTCAGAGTTCAGAAAGAGAAAATTATACGGAAAGAGAAAGTTCTGAAGAGGAACTTACTGGGGACGAACTTGAAGAAGCTATGGGAAAGTTAAGCGTGCAACCTGAGCGCCCTCTAGCGCCTAAACGGCTTAGTACACCTATTGCCCCTAGTGCACCACCTATGGAGTTTAAGAAAAAGGAAAACCATAGCAGACATAGAGGGTGGGCCTCCTTACAAAATGCTACATATCCAGTATTTGAGGATGCCCAAAATCAAAGGTTTCATCAGCTATTAGATTTTAAAATGGTTAAACAGCTGAAAGAAGCAGTGAACACTTATGAGCCTCAATCGGCTTTTACAATCTCACTGGTAGAGACCATGATGTCCTTAAATATGCTACCTTTGGATTGGACTAATCTAGCTAGAGCAACCTTGTCAGGGGGATAGTATATTATGTGGAAAACAGCTTGGCAGGAAATTTCAATGGACACCGCAAGGCGCAATGCAACTTCAGGGAATCCGCAGGTAGACAGAGACATGTTGATGGGAACAGGGCCTTATGAGGGAGTCCAGGCACAGATTAATTATCATCCTGCAGTGTATGCTCAAATTGCTATGGCTGCTATTAAAGCATGGAAAACCCTACAAGGGTCAGGAGATTTACAAGGACAGTTGTCAAAAGTTACCCAGGGAAGTAATGAGCCCTATGCAGACTTCGTTGATAGATTAATTCAAACAGCTTCTAGAATTTTTGGAGATGCTAATCAAGCAATGCCATTAATAAAACAGTTAGACTATGAACAAGCCAATAAATGGTGCAAAGATGCTATCAGGCCATGGAGAAATAAAGACTTGTCTACTTATTTAAGAGTCTGCAAAGACATTAATGAGGCCTCTGGAAACAGTGCTGCATTTATTGCTGCACTCGACAGACAAACTTCTGTTCTTGCCACAGCATTAGCACAAAAAGGAGGGGGTAAAAAAGGGGGACCTCCTGGTTCCTGCTTCATATGCGGACAAATGGGACATTTGAGAGCATGTTGCCCTTCCAGGAACAATGGCCAAGGAAAGGGGCCCAAATTATGTCCTCGGTGTAAAAGAGGAAATCATTGGCTTAGTGAATGTTATTCCGTTAGGGACAAAGAAGGGAATCCTTTACCAACTAACCCCAAGCTGCAAAAAAACGGGGTGAGGGGCCCGCCCCGGGGCCCACAACAAATATACGGGTGATTCAACAAGTGCCACGACAGTGGTATCCTCCAACCGAGAAGGGAATGAAGCTCAGGAAAGAAGAGCCACCTCAGGAAGTGCAGGATTGGACATCTGTGCCTCCTCCAGACTCGTATTAACCCCTGATATGGGTGTACAAATGATAGACACAGATTGGGAGGGAAATATTCCGGCAAATTCAGTAGGATTCCTTCTAGGCAGAAGTTCTTCTACCTTAAGAGGTCTTATAATCCACCCAGGAGTAATTGATCCTGATTTTCAAGGACAAGTTAAGGCTATGGTTTCTTCACCCAAAGGAATCACAGTCATTTCTCCAGGAGATAGAATAGCACAAATGTTAATTTTACCTAGTCAGCACTCCTTGTGGCCTAGTAAGAAGACAATAAGGGGAAATAACGGATTTGGGTCTACAGGAGGACCCTGGGCTAATTTTACTATGGACCTCCAAGATAGGCCCATAATGCAGTTAATAGTTGGACATAAACCTTTTATAGGATTACTGGACACAGGAGCTGATAAAAGTATAATAAGTGAGGCAGTTTGGCCCAAAGGTTGGCCTGTAGTTACAGCTAATCAAAATTTACAAGGTTTGGGTGTGGCTCAATCACCTAACCAGAGTGCTGCTTCGCTGTCCTGGAGGGATAATGAGGGCCATTCAGGGATTTTTCAACTGTATATCTGTAAAATACCTATTTTCTTATGGGGGAGAGATGTCTTAACTCAAATGAATGCTAAATTAACAACAAATATTAATTCTAAACCTGTAACACATATGATGAAAAAGATGCAATATACAGAAAATCAAGGGTTAGGTCGAGAACAACAGGGATCACTACAACCCTTGCCCTTACCTCCTCCAAAAAATGATTTCAGAGGGCTGGGTTTTATGTAGGGGCCACTGTTATTACACCAATTCCAATAGTTTGGAAAAATAATGAGCCACAATGGATTCAACAGTGGCCCCTTACTACAGTAAAGTTAGAAGCGGCTCATAAACTAGTACAAGAACAAGTACAGGCAGGACATTTACAACCTTCTACTTCTCCCTGGAATACTCCTATCTTTGTCATTAAGAAAAAATCTGGAAAGTGGAGACTATTACATGATTTAAGGGCTATTAATGCACAGATGTTCCCTATGGGTCCTATACAACGGGGATTGCCTTTAGTTACAGCTTTACCTAAAAATTGGCCCACTGTCATTTTAGATTTGAAAGATTGTTTTTTCTCAATCCCATTACATAAAAGGGATTGTTGGCGGTTTGCTTTTACCTTACCTTCTCTCAATCATGCACAGCCTGACCAAAGATTTGAGTGGACTGTGCTGCCTCAAGGCATGACTAATAGTCCCACGTTATGCCAAATATGTGTAGATAAAGCCTTAAAACCTACAAGAGACAATTTTCCAGATTTGTTGATTTATCATTATATGGATGATATCCTTATCTGTCACAAAAACAGACAATTCTTGGAAAAGGCTTTACAATTTTTAATTTCCACTTTACAACAATATGGCTTAAACATTTCTCCAGAAAAGCTACAAATGGGAGAAACTCAAGAATATCTAGGCACTAAGCTTACAGCTACTATGGTAAAGCCTTTAAAATTAAACATTAGAACCGATAAGCTTAAAAATCTAAATGATTTTCAAAAACTCCTTGGAGATATAAATTGGATTAGGCCATATTTAAAGATTACCACAGGAGAGCTGAAACCTCTATTTAATATACTTAAAGGAGACCCTAATCTCCATTCCCCGAGAGTCCTTACTTCTGAAGCACAAAAGGTTCTCACGTTGGTAGAACAGAGATTGCAATCAGATCATACAGAAAGATGTGATCCATCCCAACCTCTAATGTTGATTATTATCCCAGAACAACATAGCCCATATGGAATTCTATGGCAGGGAGGACCTTTACAGAGTATCAATCTCCCAGCATTGCCCACAAAACAGTTACAAACATTTCCTAAGGCAATAGCTCAATTGATATATAAAGGGTTAGAGGCCTGTATTACCATATTTGGAAGTCACCCTAAGGTTATTATTATTCCCTATACTAAACTACAAATGCAGTGGTTGATTCAACATGATGACGATTGGGCTGTTTTATATTGCTCAACCACAGCAACATTTGATAATCATTATCCTAAACATCCATGGATACAGTTTTGTAAAAATACTCCAATTATATTTCCAAAATTACAAAGACGCAGCCTTTGCGTCATTGTCAAACAATATTTACTGATGGATCTAAAAATGGAGTGGGAGCAGTAATAGTTGGAGATAAAACTGAAACCATCATTCTCCCTTCCTCGTCTGCTCAAGTAGTGGAGCTTGCTGCAGTAGTCTTAGCTTTTAATATCATGAAGGATCAACCTTTTAATCTGTTATCTGACAGTTATTATATAGTACAATCAATACCTTGTTTAGAAACTGTGCCTTATATTCCCGATGGATCCACAGTTGCTCCTTATTTTCGATCCTTACGTGCCCTAATTTTAGACCGCAAATACCCCTTTTATGTAGGACATATTAGAGCTCATTCTGGCCTACCAGGACCACTTGCCAAAGCAAATGCTAAGGCTGATAAAGCCACAAAAACCATCTTTGCTTTTACGCTATTAGAACAAGCTAAGATGTTTCATTCACAATTTCATGTTAATTCTACTACTCTTAAAAGAAAGTTTAATATTTCTAAAGATGTTGCTAGACAAATTGTTAAAACATGTCAACATTGTGCCACCCTATTGCCAGTACATTCTGTTGGAGTAAATCCCAGAGGACTGTTACCTAATCATATATGGCAAATGGATGTTACTCATTTTTCAGAATTTGGAAATCTCAAGTATATTCATGTTTCAGTAGACACTGCTTCAGGAGTAATCATGGCCTCAGCTCACACTGGTGAAAAGGTTAAAGATGTTATACAACATTGTTTACAAACATTTGCAGCCTGGGGCGTTCCACAAATCATCAAAACTGATAATGGGCCAGCTTACACATCCAAAAGTTTTCTTCTATTCACAAAAAATTTTGGTATACAACTCATCACAGGAATTCCTTATAAACCTCAAGGACAAGGAATAGTGGAACGCACTCATTTAACATTAAAAAATTGTTTAATAAAACAAAAAGGGGGAATAGGTGCTGACTTTAGAGCACCTAAAGACAAACTAAATTTAGTACTTTTTATTTTAAATTTTTTAAATGTGGACAAAAATGGAAGCACGGCTGCAGAAAGACCAAGATGGCTACAGGATTACCCACTACGTCTTTTGATCCAGAAACTCATCTATATAATTTTTCCACTTTCTCCCTCCCTGGAACCTTGTGCTTTGATATACCTGAGAATAATGCTATTAGTAGTAATGACTTTAACCCTTGTATTGTTCTCCAAAAGCAGGTACAGGGTTTCTTTACATCCAGGGATTCTCCTGATGCTCTACCCGAACGCTCCGGTACGCTTGCAGTGGAAAGATTGGAAGGGGCAGCCACCTTGATTACAGGACTTATACCTCTCAGATTACCACATCCCACTAATGGATTTAAAACTCCCACAAGTACTCAAATGTGGATAAAATGGAAAGATATTCTCACAGGTACATGGAAAGGTCCAGATCCAGTTCTACAGTGGGTCCGAGGGTCTGTTTGTGTCTTCCCACAGGATCAGCAAACACCAATTTGGATACCTGAAAGGTTGACCAGACTGGTGCATCAAAGTAACGATGAAGAACATCGTGCTGATAAGCGCCCTGCTAATGATGATGCTGACACTGGTGAGGACACGAGAATTATGGGTGATAGTTAAAGCCTGGCCATATCCTTTACCGTTAACTAATACTTCCTCTTTACTTCCTCCGTTGTTCACCACCAAGACGGCTACAGGATTACCCACTACGTCTTTTGATCCAGAAACTCATCTATATAATTTTTCCACTTTCTCCCTCCCTGGAACCTTGTGCTTTGATATACCTGAGAATAATGCTATTAGTAGTAATGACTTTAACCCTTGTATTGTTCTCCAAAAGCAGGTACAGGGTTTCTTTACATCCAGGGATTCTCCTGATGCTCTACCCGAACGCTCCGGTGTGCTTAATGGTTACTTTTCAGTGGAAAGATTGGAAGGGGCAGCCACCTTGATTACAGGACTTATACCTCACAGATTACCACTTCCCACTAATGGATTTAAAACTCCCAGACTTTTTCCTCCATGTAATCCAAAATTTTCCACACTTCCTACCTGGACAGGTTGTCAAAATGCTGAGCAAGCAGCCCCAGTTCAACATGGATTTTTCTTCACACCAAATTTTACTTCTCAGCGTACCACTGATGACTTTGATGATTATGATGGAAGGCGCACTAATCCTTTTGATAACTGGTTGCTATTTACCTCGACTTCAGGATATACTAACTTACAACCTTTTTTTGCTCTTAAAGGAGGATCTTTCAGACAATGCGAATGGAATTCTAGGAAGTGGACTAGAGGTGACAGGAGTAGAACCAAGACTGCTACTAATTGTACTCAAAATCTTTCATTCTTGTCCACCCCAGTCTGTGTGTTCCCTCCTTTTATGTTTTTACTAACTAACACTAATAGCACAAACCTTAATTGCTCTCAATCTAGATGCTACCTTTCTCAATGTTGGAATGCTGCCAATTTCTCCCGAGAGGTCATCATGCGAATCCCTACTTTTCTGCCTATGCCAGTTTCTGTTACAGATGATGAATTGCCAGTATTGCTTTCCAGAAATAAGAGGGATTTTGGAATCACCGTAGCAGTCATTACCACCATAGTTGCATCAGCAGCAGCAGCCGCCGCAGCAGCTGTAGCCTTGACGACATCAGTACAGTCAGCAACTAAGCTTAATGAGGTGGTCCAGCAGACAGCTACTGCTCTGTCTACTCAACAAACAGTGGATCAACACCTAAAAGCAGGACTTACTTTTGGTGAACCAGCGTGTGGACTTACTTCAAGAACAGATGGACCTTTTACAGGAACTGTTAAGCGTGGGGTGTATTTATCATCTGCCGGGACTGTGCGTTACACCTGTAGCTTATAATAATCTTAGTTATGCAGCAAATTTGTCTAAAATCATATCTACTCAGCTACGTGCCAATTGGTCTTATAAATTTGATAATCTTACTGCCATTCTTAGATCACAAATTGTTAGCCTTAATTCTACTAGAGTTAATATAGCCCCTATGTCTGAAATGCAAAATTGGTTATCTTCTTCTTTCAGTTTTGTAAAGCAATGGGCAGGAATGGGAGCATTGTGTATGTTAATGATTATTGCAATTGTCTTCCTCACACGCTTTATCATGCGTATACGCCAAGTTCATGCCAGAGATTGCATCATTTTCCATCAAGCCATGATGGCCTTAGAGGCTGGCAGCTCTCCTCAAGTCTGGCTGAGCATGCTGGATCGGTAGTCAATGATGGGTAAGGAAGGAGGTAACCTCGTACCGACCTAAGACAGGAGCTGTAGCATGCTCTGCAGTTATCCGATGACGGGTAAGGACGATGGTTGACCACTCCGCCTAAGACAGGCACGGTCCCAAGCCAGCATTCTTTTAATAAATAAAAAAGGGGGAGCTGTCGGGGTACCGCAGACCCCCAGCCCTATGGCGTGGCCAAGATGGCGCCTGGCAAGGTGCCAAGGAAGTGCTGAGAACAAAACCAGGTACCTCCAGCAGACTAATTCTCTGTCCAACAAGTGGCGTTATTTGAGGAAGTTAATGTGATTGGCCATGGGTCCTCGTGGACACTGCATGCTTGCTATATGCACACTATTATGCTCCATTACTGTCCATGCTTTCCCCTCGTGATCTATAAGCTGATTGGTTGTTGTATGTAATGTAAGGCGCTTGCAAGAGCGGCCGCCGCCGCGGCCAGCCAGAAGTAACAGATAGCAGAAAATAAAGAACTTGCCCCGATCCGGTTTCGTGTTTTCTCTGCGGGCAGGGAGCGCGATATCTTTCCTAGTGACTTTGAGCTTATTTATTCCAAATGTTGGGTGACAGAATGAGTAAGCATCCAGCTCCATTAGATGTGGAGGTGTGACATTGAGGTAATGAGACCAGAGGTACCAAATGGGCTCCATTGCTTACTATTCTTATCTATGTATGGGTATATCTTTTCTTCCTTCTTAACTTTCATTTTATTATATATATTTTTCATTTTAGATGGATGCTTGATCCTATGACTAAATCTGTTGTTTTTTCATTTCCAGTTAAAAGGAACTCTGTTCAAGATGCCAGAACTATGAGTAAAAACCTAGTAAAGTTCTTAAAATAAAAGTCACATTAGTTTTGAGGAAGGAGGGAGGTCATAGCAGATAACTCACTCTAAAAGACACAACCATATCTACCACCATTCCACCTTGGACCATGAATTACAAACTTAGCTATAAATTAATTGTTGGATTATCTTTAGATAAACAGAACCTCTAGGATTGTTTCTGTTATCCTTCCATTTGGTTCATTTATAATAAAATTGTGGTAGAAATTCCTTTCTCTGAACGGTTGGACATATTACCTAAACAAATAAGATGCTTACAGTTCTGTACAGTTATAGGAAAGAACTGTTACTTTGATGCCCATTTCTCAGTTTGAATGGAAAATTAATGTATCTACCCAGATGTAGACTAAATGACAAGTGTATTAAACTATGTCATAAACTGTATTTATTGAAATCTTAGTGCCAGGAAAAGGAAGAATAGAGAATAATATACTGGTGCAACATAAATATTCTTCTGCAAAGAAAATAGCAAACTAGATAATACTATTAATTATAGTATTACAACATTAATTATAGTGCATTACAGGTATTGATTTTACAGCATGGCTAATTTAATTTTAAGACAAGGCAAAATTAGAGATCAAGTGAAATATAAGACAAAAAGGAGAATAAGAAAAACAAATAACAAGATGTTTATTAAGCTCAGCCACCCTAGAATTGCTTTCCCCTAGGCCTGCTTTAGCGTAGGAGAATATAATTAGACCATGGCTATCAGAATGTAGAGCTGGCTAGAAACTCCCCCAAGAGACAGAACAAAGAGGTTTCTGTTAAAGAAACACAGAGAGATGCTGCTTTTTAGTAATTAGCATCCTTTACACATGTGCCAATATTTTCTCTTTTATTGCCAGGACTGTTGAAAATGTACTGCCCTGAACACATTTTAAGCCATTATATTTGTTGGTTTTCTATTCTTTCTTTTTACTAGTATGTTTTTAATTTCTGTTATTATTTAAAAAATAATATACATTTTAAATACATAGATTTAAGTATATTTTTCCTATGCAAAATCACCACATTTACCAAGCTAAAAAATATTTCTCCTAATCTTAAATGTTTTCTTGGACCATTTTGCAGGCAATACCATGAGATAATGACTTCTCATTTCTATCATTAAATATTAGCTTTGTCTCCCCTTGAGTTTCTATTAACTGAATTTTATAGAATTTATTATTATGTTTTGTCTTCTGCTGAACATAAGTTATATTTTAGATTTGTCTCCAAGTTGTTCATGGATCACTTCTGTTTTTCTTGCTGGGTAGTATACTTTAATTCCACCTTACTGTCTAATTCTCAGATGAGTCAAGGTAACACAACTGGTAATGATAGTGGCCTGGGAAATCAGGTGAATGGGTCACTCAGGACCCTGATAGGCAAATAGGGCTCAATCACACAGAGAAGTTGGGACCTCAGCCCAGAAACAAGATGGACGCCTGATTGTTAAAATTTCACTGGTGGTAATCTGAAAAACTAGTATTTAAAAAGAAAAAATCCTACAGGGAAATGAATCAGATGTTTAAAAATTAGGGAGAGGTATTCTCACAATGGAGCTATTTGCTCATTTCTAAGCTCTGTTGGCTCCCTGCAGAGGAATAGTGAGTAGAAGGTAACAAACATGTTGTTAAAGGTCAAGTTGCTTAGCACTTCGTCAAGTTGCTGAAGCTGGCTTTGAACTCAAATTCTCTTGCCTTAGTCTCCAAAGCTGCTCGGATTACAGGCTTGCACCACTGCGCCTGGCAAAAATGTACAATTTAGTAAGCTTGGACACATGCAGATCGCCATTAAAAGACCATCAGCATCTAAAGAGTGACATGGGCCTCAGTCCCCAAAACTTCCTTGTCCCTGGATAACTTCTTTCCAATCATTCCACCCATCCTCCCTCCATAGACAGCCAATTGTCTGTGAACTCAAGGAATCTGAACTCTTATTAAATCCAACTTCTTTCCCCCATCATATTTATTTTGATATTTGTCATGTTAGGGTTTGCATCAGTGGAACATTTCCTTTCTGTTACTGAATGCTATTCCATTGTACTTAAAGACCAGCTTATTGTTATCCATTCATCTGCTGAAGGATATTTGTGTTCTTTCCACTTTGGGAATATTACAAATAGAGCTGTTTCATACATCTGTGTACAAAATTGGATAACTTGGATATTTTTGAAATTAATTGAGAGTGTTTTATGGCATGGAATATTCTCTAACTTGACAAATGAATGTTCACTTCAGAAAGAAAGAAAAATTTAATATTTTGATCAAAGTGTTGGATAAACATCAATTATATAAAATTGGTTCAGCTCCAATGAATTTTTATCAATTTTAATCAATTACTGACAATGGGGATTTTGATGCTTTTGATTATAATTTTCTGTCTGTGCCTCCTCCTAGTGGTTTTATCAGCTTTCTTCCCATATTTCAGCTCTGTGATTAGGGACATACATATTTGAAATTGTTAGGTCATCCTGATTCATTGACTACTATTTCTGGGAGACATGACCTTCTGTTGCCTTTGGTAATATTCTTTTTTCTGAAGTATATGTTTCATGTTATTAAAATAGACACAGATGTTATCATCATTTGATTTGTGCTAACATTATATGTATTTCTATTCTTTCATTATTAATTTCATTATTAATTTCTTTATAGAAAAACAATACCCCATTATGTGTTGTTATTACCTTCCTTGAAAACAAACAGACCAAAAGTGTCTGAAAAAAATTTTTTTTTTTGGTACCAGGAATTGAACCCAGGGATACTTAGCCACTGAGCCACATCCCCAGCCCTTATTTCTATTTTATTTAGAGAGAAGGTCTCACTGAGTTGCTTAGGGCCTTGCAAAGTTGCTGAGGCTGGCTTTGAACTTGTGATCCTCCTGTCTCAGCCTCCTGAGTAGCTGGGATTACAGGCTTGTGCCACCCTGCTGGGCGTGGAATTCTTTTTGTGTTCACTACTCTTTCCCATAGAGCTATGGATCTCTTTTTATGCCAGTATCATGCTTTTTTTGATTAATATATATTTGTAGCAGATTTTGAATACTACTCTAATTTTTTTTTCTTTCAGTGTTCTAGTCTGGCTTTGCTAGAAAGATAATGGTGCCCTCTAAAAATCAGTTTGTAAATACTCCATCTCAACAATTCTTTTGAGAAAAAAATAAAATTTGGGAAGTATCAATAATTTTTTCTATTTAAAGAATTCAACAGTGTGGCTATCAGGTCTAGGGTTTTCTATGATGGAAGACATTTTATTACTGACTCAGTCTCCATAATTGCTAATGATCTGGTCAGATTTTCTATTTCTTCATGATTTAGTTTTGGTATGTGGTTTCTAGGAATTATACATTTTTTCTAGGTTATTCAATATTTTTGGTAAATACTTGTACATAGTAGCCTTTTGTTACCCTTTATATTTCCGTGCTACAATGTCTGCTTTTATTTATTTGTGAATCTTACTTTTTCTTAGTGTAGTTCAAAGTTTCTCTGTTCTGTTTTCCTTTTCAAAAAATCAACTTCTGGTTTGTTGATCATTTCATTGTTTTCAGGTCTATACATTATTTCCTTTTTGATCTTTAATGCTATCTTTCTGTCATCTTTGGAATTAATTGTTCTTGCTTTAGTTCCTTTTACATGTCATGTTAGGCTGTCAGACCTTTCTTCCTTTTCTTTTTTTTTTTTTTTTAATGTTGGTCTTCATGGCTATAAACTTTTTCCTTATACCTGCAGTTGCTGGATCCTGTTAGTTTTGATAGACTGTATTTTTGTATTGTATTGATTGTGTTGATGTATTTTGGTAGATTGTATTTTGTTAT
>JAHUXG010016709.1:0-45731 GCA_020740815.1 Sciurus niger
GAGATAGCAGTAGAAAGCAGGAAGGAGAACAGTTAGCTTTACATGGCTCCTGGATCTCTCATGAGTTGGACATCACATTGAGCATCAGGGTTCAAATCTAGGAAACCAGGATTTTGGAAGCCAAGGGAAGAAACATGGCTTTCTATTTCTAAGAAAGACAATGGTCCTGCTAAAGGTAGTTCCCCCCCAGTCTACTTCCTGTGGGACTAAGTTGGGGGAAGCAGGCACAGCATGATGAAGTGGACAATGACAAGGACTGCCTGGAGTAAGGGATGGAGTGGGACAGGAGTGAAGGCACAGACCTAGAAATCGTCACAGTGGGTAATACAAAACACTAAGGAAAATGGCCCCCAAAACATTTCTTCCTTTTCTGGATTTATCCACATACCATGGTTTGTTCTGCAGCCAAGAAGAACAGCAGAGGAAGGCTCTGCTCCAGAAATTACATAGGGCAGACAGCAAGCACATTGGAGGGAAGGGACAGAATCCAGTGCCTATCTGAGGGTGAGTATGTCCTTGTGACATGTTCTTTTTCTCCTCTGGATAATCCTGATTTGTTCCTGTTAAATGTCCCTCTTTTCTGAGTGACTTGCCATCATCCATTAAAGGCAATGTGGCTCAGGCTTGTGTGTATTTAGGGTACGGTGTTTGTAATATTTTGTGGGATTCCTTTCATAATTCTCCTGATTCAAAATGGGGGTGCAGATGGACCAAGTTTTTTCCAATGGCTGACATGATGGAATGTACTATGGAGGAATATTCATACTGAAGCTGGGTGAATCCTCTGATCTTTCATGTAAAAACTCCTCAGCCACCAACCTGCTCAAAGGAGCATTAGCCATCTACATCACATGGAAGAACACATGAAACATTTTATACCTCTATTAATAAGACCCAATGTTAAAAATGGGATATTTTCAAATATGCCATGAAATGTGTCAAGTTGATAGTATAGTTGATGCACTGATCACCACAGGGTGGAGCTCCCCTTTACATTAGGTGAATGATGAATTGTCTTATTGTTGAATTTCAAGTCTTGCAGTCTATTTCCTATTGATTAAATTTTCATTTTTTTTGACAGAGAGCAAGTACTAATGAATGTTTTAAGTGCATTTCTTTACCTCCCTCAAGTCAGCAGGGCACTAACCACCCAAACTCCCTGGAAGAATTCTGTCCTGGGCCCTGTGTTGGAGAGTCAGCCACTTGTGAAAAACCCTGAAGACAGATCCATCCTCTTTGCAACACAACCCTTCCAAAGAAATGAACGTGACCTCCATTCCATTCCTGCACCCATGAAAGAACAGGAAGTAGCCATCACTGGCACCAGTCAGCCATCTGTCAGATTCTGACATACACACTGCCCTGCAGGTGAAAGGAGCCCACGAATACCCAGAAGGTGTCTCCTTTAATGTTGCTCAGACTGTCTCTAAAAGGCATAGCATGAGCCAGTGGCTCAATTCTCCACCAATGTCCAGGTGCTCTGATGTTAGCATACAGCACCTCCTGCAATCTATAGAATGGAAAGAGGTCCAGGATCTCACACTTAGCATCAGGGCCTCAGGCAAGGGACATGCGAGGATCCTCTCAAGGCAAGCCAGATTGCCCCAAAGTAACTTAGACACAATCCAATGTAGACTCCACAGGGGGGCTCTGGCTGTCCAGGCTGGGAGATTTTTTAGTCTCTGCAATATGTGCCAAATACAACTGGACTCAGAGTAAGAATGTACCCCAAGTTACCAGGATGTCTGTACCCCACAGTTCCAGCATGGATCTTTACCAACCAAAGAAAAACTCAGTGCTGAATCCTCTCCTGCCATGCACCAAGTCCAGTCTTCCAGCAACCAGCTGTATTGTATGACAGCCTCTCAGAAAGGGTTTCAGGAGACTGCACAGTGACTGTGGGAGCTCCAGCTTCATGGCAGCTTCAACTAATCCTTCCCCCACAAAGCCCAATTCTCCAGCTACGAGCAATACCTTCCTTGACATATCAGAGGGATACAGCTCCAGTGTGCCAGTGTGCTCCTTCTGTGAGCACCTTTAGGTGTTCTCCTCTGAGGACAGTGACAAGGAGTGAGGTACTCAATGACAGGTAACACTCACCTTCTAGTATCATGTGACATGGAATGGAAAGTGGGGTAAGGAGGCAAAAGTGCATGGAGCAGGCTGTACATGGGGCACTGGACACTTCTAACTGTGGGGCAGGTACAAATTCTGGAACTGCATAGAGTGCTGGAACAGACACAGACACTTGCTCTGAATGATGGAAGCTTCTTTGGGTTTCCCAAAGTGATTTGTCAAATGTCCTCATGAAGGATTTCATATACTGCCCAAAGGATGGAAAATGGAGTGGAGATGCTGGTGTAGCTATTGAAGTGTAATGTAAATAGGAGGCTCAAGTGATTCTGTTTTCCTATGACTGAATTCAGAGCAACACTGGTTGACCACTGGGACCTCTGTCTTTGCAGCAGTGTCCTGCTTGTGATGGGAGTGTTTGACCAGAGTATTTCAATGGAAACAATTTAGGACAGTTTCCTTGTCCTCACTCATTGTGCTCATTTATATTCTTTGCGAATATATACTTAAAATTCATTTTAATCTTAATGCATTTCTCCCCATGTTTAATCGTGTCCATAGTTTGAGCACTTAGCTGTGCACATCCATTTCAAACCCATTTTTCTCCTCCAAGTGTACTTCCTCTATACTGGTGCTCAATCAGCATGAGTTGGAACCCCTTCGATGTGGCAATTCAGATAATTCATTGTGTTGAGTGAAGTATGTGTTACTGTATTTTCCTTTGTACCATAATAAAGTCATGAAAATACATAGATTTTCCCAGATAAAAGAGTTTTTATCTTCATTTTGAGTCCTGAACCTTGAGGCTTTACCTACTGTCCAGGAGATCCTACCATTCAGCAGTTGGGGAATCACTGCTATTGTGAGAAGGAGCACAGGTCTCTACATGCATCCACCATGCCTCATCTTTAGAAGTAGGTCTGCCCAGGATCCACAACGACTCTGTGTCTCTCTCGGATGATTAAGCAGCTGAACTCTCCTTCCTCACTAATAGGACTGAGATTGGGTTTCCTATTCAGAGACACTGGACTGGTAAAGAATTTCTTAATCCAGGCAGGTGACGCCCATGAGAACCCTGGAGAAACAGTTAGCTGCTCATGGCTCCTGGCACCCTAAGGCACTGCCACCTCTTTCTGAAGCAGGGCCCAAATGACTCAGTGATGCTTCTGACCTGCAAGGTCAGAGCAAGGAATTGCTATCTTCAAAGGTGTCAGTACTCTGCATTTATTAGTTCCTGACCCAGTCTATCCTTTACTACTGCTCTCATGGACACAGGTAGAGCACAATCACTTCCTGCCACCATCTCTCATTACTTCTGGAGAAAACCATGGGTTCTGGAGCACTCACCATTTACTCCAGAATAATCACTTGATTTCTGAGCCTGAATAAGTGGAGATACAGAAAATATGATGTCTGACTAAGGCAAATTTTAGAGAACTCAGTCAGTCCCTGGGTTCAGGCTGACTCTGAGTGCCAGAGTCACATATTGTTTGTTTGTTTTGGGTCCTTTCATCTTAACTTCAGTGTTTAAGACTTGATTTTAAACATCCAGCAATCCAGTCTTAGCAGTCTTAAAGTACAAATATTTGGATTTAACTTTAATGATTATAATTTTATAGTTACTTTTATGCTTTTTGTTTATTATCTGTCCATAGATAATGGCCTAATATACTTTTGTAAGGCACTAACAGGTAGCAGTTGAAGTACACATTCAAGCCCCTGTTTGAGATCACAGTAAGTTTACAACAAAAAACAATCTGTTGCATGTAACCTCAATGGAGCTGAAGTCTGGCTTATTGTGGCATCACTCAAACATGTAGTAAGGTGGGAGGCAGAGCCTTACCCTAGAAAAGATGGGGCTCTTCACAAATCCTACGTAAAGTGGTCTAGTTTTGAAGCTGGACTTTGTCTTCTTTTTAAATGTCATTTTACAAAGTTTACATATACAGTTTTCTAAGCCTGTATGAAAGTTAGTTAACACAATATGGTGTTACATCTAAAACATGAATCAAAGAAAGCTGACAGAGCTTTTAACTTTCCCATTGTGTAGTAAAGTGGTAAATGATCTTATGTTTTACAACATTAATCTTTAAATAAATCAGTTTCTCATTAACTTTTAGAAATATATTCACATTTTTATCCTAGTGTAGTAGCAATATAAAGTTCAAGTCCAGTTACAGAACATTAAATGATAAATCCACCCCAAATTTGCTCTTAATATAAGTTTAACATTACCATTACCACATTAGATTGGAGAACACCAGCTTGATAAAATGCTTTTTTAAAAATTTTACTTTAAAAGTTGTATACCTGGAAGATCTGAGAACAATTTAATATATAACAATGGTAACAGAATCATAATTACATTGATGTTTTTATATTAACCAAGTTTAGCTTTTGAGGAAAATTTAGACTTTCCAGTGTAGTGTAATACTCTCAAATGAAGCCTGCTGTTTAACCGCATTCTACAAACTGCCAATTATCATGACTATTTGTTCTAGAGAATAAAATGTTACAGACATACTGTTAAGACTAAATTTCACAAACTCGTAAAGGACAGAGAAAGCGATCATTGTGTACAGATAATAAGACTTCCTAACCAAAAATGTCTAAAGAAACCATTTAAAATATAATCCTATTAAGTAGAAAGTACTGTTGGTAGTATAGCAGGAGAAGGAAAGCTTCACTCTAGCGCAGCACAACTTAGAAAGCCTTTCTTAGACTTCCTGTCTCAACAGCTTTACAAATGTGTAAGAAACAGCCTGAAAAGAATTGGTGCTCCCTGCGTGAGAAAAACCATCAACATTTCCTTATGGAAACACCATGACAGAGGGGCTGGGGTGTTGCTCAGTGGTAGGGCACTTGCCCAGCATGTACCAGGCCCTGGCTCTGAGGACCATCCCAAGCACAAGAAGGAAAAAAAGAAGATCTTGTTCCGGGGTGGGAAGACTCCATTTTCAATTATGTCAGTTTTCCATCAAGTTAATTTATAAATTCAATGCAATTCCAATGAAAATGATCAAAATAGTGAAAGAATTCTCATGGAACATCCAAAAAATATATTTTAAATCACAACTACTAAGGAGGGCTTGCCCTATCAGATATCAAAATATGACAGTTTTTCAAGATTAAAGCAATGAGACATTGGTGCATATTAAACAAATAGACCCATGGAATTAAGAGTCTAGAAGTGGATTTATTATAAATGGAATTTTAGTACATGGTAAAGGAGGGAGAAGTAGTTTAAAACATGGCTACAAATCCATCAACACTTCTTCTCTTGGTAAGTGGGATCTATGTCCACTCTGAACCAATGGAAGTGCTGCCTTGAACTTCTGAGGTGAGGTCATAAAAGGCCAGGCAGACCTCCTCCTTCTGTTGCAGCATCCGCTTCCATTGTCCTGAAAGTCCGACCACCCTGAGCCTCCATAGAGCCTCAGAGGCCACACAGGGGTGTTCCAGGGACTGTCTCCAGCTGAGTCATCCCAGGCTGACATGCCCAAACTATGACAGTGATTCCCGCCCTCCACTGTGGATGTCACCCCGGCCATTCCAGGCTTCCCAGTCACTGTGGAACAGAGACACATGACTCACATTCTGCCCAAATTCTCAATCTACAGAATTCATGAGCATAATCAAACGATATTGTTCTATGCCACTAAGTCTAGAGTCATTTGGTATTCAGCAATAGATAACCAGAACAAGAGAGCTTTCCAATCAGTAAGAAAAATCCTGACCCCTTCAATAAATGGTTTAAAGACTTAGAAATCATTTCTTAATGTTGAACCCTACTTCATGCAGTAAAATGAAATTTACGTCATTCATAAATAAATATTTTAATAATAAAAGTTTCAAAATAAGATACATTAACATCCATATCTGTGGGTTCCACACTCACAGATTCAACCAACCATGGATCAAAAGTGATATCCTTGCCAGGTATGGTGGTGCACACCTGTAATCCAGTGGCCCAGGAGGCTATGGCAGCAGGATCACAAGTTCAAAGCCAGCCTCAGCAACTTAGCAAGATTCTGTCTCAAAATAAAAAATAAAAAAGGGCTGGGCATGTGGCTCAGTGGATGTGGTCCCTGGGTTCCACCTCAGGTACTCCTCCCCACAGAAAAAATGATGCTCTTGCTGAAGTTAGGTCTCTAACTGCTGCACCTCTGATGAATAGGTATGGACTTTTTTCCTTGTCAAAATATCCTAAAGAATACAGCATAACAACTATGTATATCACATTTATAATTTATGGGATATCATATGTAATCCAGAAAATATTTAAAGTATATGGGAGGATGTACATAAGTTATATGCAGATAATTATACTATTTTATATAAAGATTTAAGCACTTACTAATATTGGAATTCATGAAGAACACTAGAACCAATCGCCATGTCCCCATGGATACTGAGGGACAACTGTATTCAAAAAGCTTCTATAAACTGATGGAAAAGTGCTTCATAAATATGACCACCCCACGAAAAAAAAAAAGAAAACACGCAGGTGACCAAAAAAAAAAAAAAAAAAAACAAGATTGACAAATTCAATCACATAGACATAAAAACCTGTGACCAAAGCCTCTGTAACAAAGTTAAAAGATGACTGACTTCCAGGCACAATGGCGCACACCTGTAATCCCAGCAGCTCGGGAGGCTGAGGCAGGAGGATCATGAGTTCAAAGCCAGTTTCAGCAAAAGCGGGACACTAAACAATTCAGTGAGACCCTGTTTCTAAATAAAAGGCAAAAAAGTAGGGCTGGGGATGTGGTGCAGTGGTCGAGTGTCAAGTCCCTGAGTTCAATCCCTGGTAGCTTCCTCCAAAAAATGATGATTGACAGATTGATAGAAAGTATATGCAGCATATGTAACAACAAAATTATTAATATAGAGAAAAAACAAGGAACATATACATATTCAAAAAGAGCAAAATTCCAATAGGAAATTTGGGAATTAATATGAGCAAATATTTCAAAGAGGAAATGTAAATGGAAAGTGAATTTCAAAAGATGTCCAACCTCAATATCAATCATGCACATTCATGTTAAGGCAAAAATATCCAAAATATATATCATTTGCACCCAGCATGCCTGTATATGTACACTACCAACCAACAGCCCTACCCACAAACACCAGTCAACCCATCAATGGACCCCAACAACCAACTGCCCCCCCACACGCCCCAGAAGCTGGCCTATGTGTGCCCCTGCAGATGGTGTCCTGCAAGTTCCCACAGAACACATGCCACACGCCCTTACAAACAGCACGTGAGTCTCAGCAGCTGCAGTGGGTCTCACCAGCCAGCTCGACTCGGCAAGACTGGGAGACCGTCAACAAGAAACTAGATCAAGCCCAAGACACAAACAGTGATCTCAAAGACAAGCCATTTGAAATTATCTAGCAAGAAAAGAAAAGAGCAAAAGGAATGAAAAATAGTGAAGAAAACTATGGAACTTATTGGACACTGTCAAGGGGAAAACGTACATACAGATTCATAAAGAAGAAAGGACACCAAGCAGGTTAAACCTAAAGAGGTCTGCCCTGAGATGCATTACACTTAAACTGTCAGAAGTCAAAGAAAATTTTGAAAAGGACAGAGTAACTCATTATGAACAAAGGAGCCTCCATAAGGCTATCAGCAGATTACACAACAGAAACCTGGAAGGTTAGGATAGAGTGGGAGGGTATGCTCAAATTGCAGAAGAAAGAACTGTCATCCAAGTATTCTACACACAGTGAACTTAGCCTGTAGAAATGAAAGAGAGATAAAGACTTCTCCAGACAAAGTGGAGGGAGTCTGTCACCACTAAAACTGACTTATAAGTACTACAGGGCCCAATGGTCAGGAGACTGAGGCAGGAGGATCTTGAGTTCAAAGTCAGCCTCAGCAAAAGCAAGGCACTAAGCAACCCAGTGAGACCCTGTCTGTAAATGAAACACAAAATAGGGCTGGGGATGTGGCTCAGTGGTCCAGTGCCCCTGAGTTCAATCCCTGGCACCCCCTCCAATAATAATAATAATAATAAGGGCTACAGCGACCTTTTCCTAAAAGGATACTAGGTTACCATATAAAAGCATATGGAATTATAAATGTCTCTGGTAAAAGAAAATATACAGACAAATACACAGTAATAGAACACTTTCATGGTGGTGCTTAATCACTTTTAACCCTAGTGTAAAAGTTAAAATACAGAAATATTAAGACTAACTATAGTTTCTGAATGGATACACAACATAAAACAAATTGCATGCAAAGTTAAGTCGTTATCAGTATATAGTAGACTGTTCTGACTATAAAAGGTTTTATGCAAACTTCATGGTAACCACAAAGAAAAAGATCTACAAAAAAGTCAAAGAGAAAATAATCACAAAGCAAATCACCTAAAAACATTAAATTACAAAGGCAGACAAGAGAAGAAGAGAGAAAAAAAGAACTGCAAAACACAAGGCAAATTATGAATAATTACTTTAAATATAAATGAATTAAGTTCCTCAATCAAAATAAGCGGAGAGGCTGAATGGATTTTTTAAAAGATTCAGCAACAGACTGTCTAAAAGATACTCATTTTAGGGTGAAGGGCACATGGAAGCTGTAAGTGAAGCAGTAGGAAAAGGTAGTTCATTCAAACAGAAACCAAAATAGGTAACCAGTTGTGCTCATATCACACAAAAGACAGTCAGACTGACATAGATCACTCAAGAATAATAAGGGGGTCAATCAATAGGAGGACATACCAATAATTCACATGTATGCATTCGGTGTCTTAGTACCTCAAGATGCAAAGTAAATATTTATGGATCTGAAGAGAGTAACAGACAGCAAGGTCGGAACTGCAGGAAGATTCCATACTGGACTCTCAGAAATGGCTCTGTGGTCCAGACAGAAGAGCAATAAGGGAAGCACGTTCTGAGCAGCTCTGCAGAACACGAGCAGACACGCAGGACACCTTCCCCCCAGGAGGGAAGACGCGTCCTTCCCAAGGGTGCACAGAACATTCTCCAGAGGAGGTCACATGCTAGATTACCAAAAAATGTTTCAAGTGCTTAATAAATCTGAATTTCTCTCAAATGGAATGAAATTAGAAGTTACTTATTCAAGTCAAACAGGAAAATTTACCAGAACTTAGAAATTAAACACTCTTGAACATTCAGTGGGTCAAAGAAGAACTCGAAGGGGAAATCGTAACCCATCTCAGGACAACCTAAACTAAAACCCAACCACCAAGACACACAGGACACAGCAGAACATCACCAGGAGAAATTCACAGTGATGGAGTCTCCGCTAACAAAGGAGGCAGCCCGCAACTAAACACCCTAACGTTGCACTTTCAGAGACTAGAATAAAAACAAACTAAGTTAGCAAAAAGGAGGAAATTATAAAATTGGAGCAGAAGTAAACAAAACAGAAAAGAGAAAAATAGAAAAAATGCCAAAACCAAGAGCAGGTTTTTTGACATCAACAAATTTGACAAATTTTATCTTAGACTATTCAAAACCATTCTGTAATAGATGGATCCTCCAGAAAGCAAATCAATAAAGAAACAAATCATTTGAATACAACTACAGAGCAAGAAAAAGGAGAGAGAAGACCCAAAAGTAGACAAATGAGATTAGGTCCAACGAAAACACTTCTGTTCAGCAAAGGAAAGGGTTCACAGAATGAAAGGGCATCCATCAGAGAAATGCAAGTTAACACCATGCTGAGAATCCATCCCTCCAGGCAGAATGGGAAGTATCAAGGATACAAGTAACAATTAATGTTGGATGAGAGGAAAAGGCTCACTCATACCTTGCTGGTCCGACTGCAAATTGGTGCAACCACTCTGGAAAGCAGTGTGGACATTCCTCAGAAAACCTGGAATGGAATCACCATTTGACCCAGCTATCCCACTCCTCAGATTATACTCAAAGGACTTAAAATCAGCATCCTACAGTGACATGGCCACATCACTGTCTGTAAGAGCTCAATTCACAATAGGTAAGGTATGAAACCATCTCATTGCCCTTCAATGAAAGGATAAAGAAGAGGTGATACATATACACAGTCGAATATCACTCAGTCATGAAGAAGAATGAAATTATGGCATTTGCCAGTGAATGGATCAAACTGGAGATTATCATGCAAAGCGCAATAAGCCAATCCCCAAAACCAAAGGCTGAATGAATCCTCTCTGATAAACGAATGCTAAATCACAATAAGCATCGGGAGTGGGAGAATAGAAATTCACTGGATTAGACAAAAGGGATGAAGGGAAGGGAGGGAGGGGTGATGGGAATTGATAAACGGTAGAATGAACTGGACACCACCTTCCTGTGTTCATATGTGAACACAAGACCAATGCAACTCCACATCAGGTACAACCTCAAAATGGGAAGTCATACTGCACGTACGAACGACGGGTCAAAATACACTCTACTGTCGCAAATAACAAAAAGAACAAATAGAAAATTGTTTTTAAAAAAGAGAGGCACCTTTCAGATGGCAGAAAATGTTTGTAGACCATATATTTGACACAAAGATCACACCCAGAACATACAAGGGAGTCCTACAACTCAATAGCAATAATAACCATTATAATAACAACCCAGATAAAAAGGGGAAATACTCTGAACAGATCTTTCTCCAGGGAAGACCAATAGATATATGAAAATGTACACTGATCATCAGAGAAACACAAATCAAGGCCATAGGGAACTAAGACCTCCTACCTGTTGGGATGACTGCTGTTTAAACACACACACACACACACACACACACACACACACAGACACCTATAAAATATCTGCAAAGCTTTGGAGAAGAGGCCATACCTGCGTCCCGCTCACAGGAGAGCCGATCAGGGAGGTGGTGACAGAAAGCCCTGGAAGGGACCTGGAATTAAAGCCAGAATCACATGGCCCCTTTCAGCTGGTGGGCAGGTACGCACAGCGTTTGAGGTCAGGGCCTTGAGGAGCCCTGGGCATGGCCAGGCCGTCACAGCACCATCACAGGAGCAGGAACCACTCAGTGTCCACAGACTGACACATGGATGAAGGAACCAGGGCCTGCACACCTCCATGTGGCCTCCCCAAACAAGAAGGGAGCCCCTTCACCATGACTGTGTGGTTGAGACTGAGAACACTGTGCCAAGTGAAATGGCCAGAAAAGGAAGACAGACACTGCCCAACCTCAGTTCGTGGACCTGGAAGGGCAGCCTAGAGGTAGAGAGCAGAGTGGTGGCTGCCAGGGTCTGGGGTGGGGCGGGCAGGTGCCCATCAGTTTCCATCACGCAGGATGGCTAAGGTCCAGAGGTCCTACGCCTGGCTCAGTGGCTACGGTTAATAATGACGCATGGTGTGCTTGGAGTTGTGAGGTTGTAGACCTGCAGTGTCTACACACACACACACACAATATGGGAGGTTATGTGAGGTGATGAGGTGATGAGTAACTAATTAGCTGGATTGTCATGATCACTTCATAATCGAAACTTCATATTGCATAACTCAAATTTATATGATTTTTTATTTCCCAATAATACCTCAATAAGGCTGGAAGAAAATAAATAATCCAATGCAGAGAGTAGAACAGAGGTTGCCAGGGACTGAGGAGAGGAGCAACAAGGAGATATTGGCCAAAATGGTGCAGTTTCAATTATGAAAGATGAGCAAATCCCACGGAATGAAGAAAATGTGGTGTGTATACACAATGGAGTATTACTCAGTCATGAAGAATGACGTTATGACATTTTCCAGTAAATGGATGGATCTGGAGACTAGCATACTAAGTCAAATAAGCCAATCCCCAAACCCAAGGTCAAATGTTTTCTCTGATATGTGGAATTTAATCCATAATGTGGGAGGGGTCTGGAATAGAAGTTCAGTGGAGTGGACAAAGGGGATGAAGGGAAGGCGGGATGTGGAAAGGAAAGGCAGTGGAACGCATCAGACACGTGCACATATGAATACACCACAGTGAGTCTCACCTTCAAGTATATCCATAAGAAATTAATTTTAAAAATAACTATGGGTAAATGATAGAAAGATCAAAAGAGGGTATGGGGAGGGAAGGGGAAGGAAAGGTGTCGGGGACTGAATTAGAACAAGACACATCCCACACTGTCATGATTACATCCACATGGACTCTACTGTCCTGTGTAGCTAAAAGACACTAAAAAAAAAAAAGAAAAAGAAAAAGAAAAAGAAGCTGAGCAAGTCCTAGAGCTCTTTTGACAGCTGGTGGCTGCAGTTACCAATGCTTTACTGAACACTTAAGAGTCTGCTCAAGGGGCCGTCTTATGTTGTGTGTCCTTGTCACATAAACTATGACAGAAGCCAATAGGGTCCACGCGCCTGGGCAGGCGAACCTCTCAGAGGGGATGGAGATGTCTGCAGCAGGACTCCTGGGTGACGGATGTGTGCCCGCCTCCCATCCTACCCAGGTACCACGGGAGGATGACCCCAACAGGGAGCTACGTCTGCCGGACGCAGCAGTCCCCTGAGCACAGCTAGCCAGCGTCTTCCCAGGGAGCAGCTGGGGGCCTGGCTAAGACTGCACCGCCTGTCCAGCCTGGGACCAGGCGCTTGCTTTCTGGCCACGTGCAGCCCATTGTGTGGCCTCTCACACCGTCACCTGGAGCAAGTGCATCTGGGTCGAGCTGTGCGCTCAGTGCCATGCTGGGTCCAGATCCGTGGGCTGCGAACAGTCGGAGCACCCTCAGTTGGGCCGCGCTGTCCCGCTGGCTGTGTGTCCAGGTCGCAGGACCCAGCGTGACCCCCAGGGCAACCGTGCAAGCAGTTCGTACATGCGCAGGGCGGGCGGGCGGAGCCCTCCTGACCGGTGAGTGCGGTTCCTGAGAGTGAGCTTGTCCTAACACTGAGGATGCCCCGCTCCTGTGAGGCCATCCACTTCGTCACGACGCAGCAGGAGGGGCCTCGTCAGGTGCAACCACTGCATCCTGGACTTCCCAGCCTCCAGAACTGAGCCCTTACATCTCTGTTCCTTAGAAAGTGCCTGGGCTCGGGCATTTGTGACAGCAGCACCGGTGGAGGCACAGGCCACCCCAAGTGTCTGACGGCGCTCAAATCTCAGATCCCAGGCGACATTCAGCTGCCCGCGCCAGGGTCCGGCTCCTAAGAGGTGCCAGCGGATGGAGGTTCCTCTCCCTCTGCCCACGGGGACATGCACGCCCAGGCTTCCCAGTGCTCCCCAGCTCCTTACAGTTTCCCACGGAGAGTCCTGGACGAGGGCCAGGGACAGGAAGGCATCCTCAGGTGGGGCTTCATCAAGGAGGGCCTCCAACCTCAGGGTGGATCTTTGCATCTGAGGCCAGAAATCCATGGTTGGAAAAAGAAGGCGGCTGCCCGGGGCCTGGGGTGGGCAGTCTGCACCGGGCTGGGCGGCAGGGAAGGGCAGACACGGCTGGGGGGCCCTGGAGGTGAGCACAGAGCTGGCACCAGGGAAGGGAGGACCCACAGGACAATGACAGGGGCAGCCCAGGCCCGGAGCCAGTGGAAGCCATCAGGTCTCATGGGCAGCTCTGCGGTGGCGAACGCAGGCGGGGCCTTAGCGGAGACGGAGAGCTGGAGGCTCCTCTCCTGGCAGGAAACGCCAGGGCACTAACAGGGCTGCTGACAGGTGCCAGCACCATCGCTCCAGGCAGCCCCGCCCACTGCAGGGACAGGGCTGAGGAGGCAGAGGGAAGCTTGCCCAGGGCCAGGACCAGGCAGGCAGGAGGGTGTGGCGCCCAAGGTGAATTCCCAAGGAAGCGGGCTCAGGAGACAGGGCTAAATGGAAAGTAGATGCTTTCAGAGCTGCTCACAGTGAAGCCCAGCCTGGCAATGAAATAGAAGGTGGAGATACTATAGGCAGAGAAAAAGGGACCTGCAGTCAGCACTGCAAAGTAAACCGTTTCCATCATAGTGTCTCCCCACTCATGTTCCACATTGTATGCTACGAACTTGGATCAGTTTTATGTTCTGGAGCAAAATAAATGTTTTACCTTCATCTTTAAAAAAAAAATAAAGACTAAATGAATATTTTAAGAATTATTTGTCATTTTAGCATATAGACTGAACTTTGGTTTATACTACTACGTTAGTATTTGACATTAGGGGAAAACCCTGAATAATTTTCACTGTTGTGTTACTTATATATACACATAAACATATAAGTTTACCCATAATTTAAATTTTTAGTCACTTAATTAGATCCTATTGTTGATTACTTAGATATATTACAGCTTTATTTTATCAGTTAAAGGCTTTTTGCCTAGAAAAACATTTTTCTTTGTTCATATAGATTTACATCTAGAATCCTTTAATTTTTTAATCTGTTGACCCCCCTTTTTAAAATATATATTCCAAAACAACCCTTGTAAATTTCTCAATTTAGATAAATTACTTCATTTTAATAAGATGAAATACTTTGTATTTATTGAACTCTAATTGAAATGTAGTTGAAACTTTTGAACCCTTTCTATAGAATTATCCCTGTTGAAACATTTAGTAATCTTGGTTTTAGTGATAAACTAACTTGAAACCCCTGTTTGCATTTACCAATTCATGAAAACAACAATAATGTGTTAAGTATGTTACCCTATGGAATTTAAGGTGTTAAGAATACTTGATTTTATATTTAACAGTGAGCATCTTAACATTCAAATCAGTCATATGTCTCTAACAAACACATCCCTGATCAATCTCATATAGGTCAAATCTAAATTACTTATTTTTAAAATCCAAGGTATCAGACAGGTGTATTGGGCAGTAATTCTTTCTTTCCTGTTGACAAAAAAATCGAGTAATAGTGGATATTAGATATTTTATAGACATTAATATTTTATCAGTTGCATGACCTCCTAGAGAAACTTGTGAGTTTTAAAGACATCTTTACTTGTATTTGCATACCCAATTGAAATTGAACCTTTTAAATTTTGTGAATTTAAGGTACTTGGATTCATTTTTTAAAAAGTTTTAGTTTTTGAGCTCATATGTCAACTTTGGTTAGAAAACATAGGTAGATGTGATGATACACTGGTGTACATGCACATAAAACAGATAAAGAAAGGCCTTGTAGCTTATGTTAAAAACCCACAAAATTGAGAGCTAACCCTTGTACATTGGCCTCTGAATGAGACAGAGCACTAGAAAGACTTTATAGTTGAATAAAATAGGTCTGATCCAAAAATTAACCTAGGAGCAGATCAAAATAGTGAAGTTAAATAGTAGAATGTCAAAAGTTGTTTTGGCTTCCATCCTGATGTGCTCTTGCTCATCACAGAGGAGAAGAATTAAGAAACTATAGACAAAGGTTATGCCCTATTCCTCCATGAAGGAGTTTCCTGAAGAGATAGCAAAGGAGCCTGCTTCTGTTGGTCTCCTCCAGAGAGTCCCCTCAGGTTGGGGTCTTGTTCTAAATCATGTTTTCTGATCTCTTGGACAGCAGCCATCAACGTTTTTGACTGGCATTTTGGTGGTGGAAGTCCAATATTTGGAAGTGCCTGTTGGCAGCAGGTTACATTTCCATGTAAGCTTTTGTGATCATGGTTTAAAAATATTTTAATCAATTTTAAAATAAATTTTTCATGTAAGACATTTGGTAAGGATGTTCAGGCTGCCCAGAAGATCACTTCTGGTGATATTTAATATAGCAGTGAATACTTTGGAAGGGGAACTGCTGTGTTTTCAATTTTCAAGGATGTGTGTAAGGGGCTTACATCCATCCATCCTTGTAACAATGACTATTTCATAAATGTGGCAAAACACAGTTTTTCTTACCTCTAAGACATGGTGTTATAAAGGAAATGAGCATATTGTCTAGAATCAGTCACTCAATACAAATCAACAATGAGCATCCATATATGATGTGTCAGAGTCATAGCAAGGTCCTCTCCTAGGGCCAGGTACCTGCAGTTATGAAAAAGACACATCTGGGAAAGGAACATTGCACTCTGGGAAACAGATTTCCCTCAGTGTTTGTGAGGGTTGCTCAACATCACAATTTAAACAAAGTCCAAAGGACATACCATTTCTCCTTGGTCATGAATATATTCTTCTTTTCTTCATGACTCAGGAAATCCAAATATCAGCCTCTAAGGAAGAAAGACCTGACACCAAGAACATGAGGCAGTGAGTAGGTCGTTCCTCACACACTCCATCACAAAGGCTCCTTAAAACCCAGAATGAGAAGCACCAGCAGAGGAGAGCTGTGGGGCAGAGGGCTCCCTCACCAGAGGAGGAGAACCCCCAGGTAAGTGGAGGCCTGGAAGAGTCAGGAGCCTGGGGGCAGCATGGGTCAGAGTCTGGCTCAGATATTGCTGATTTGGCCTCTAGATCTCAAACCTCCTGCTACAACCCATGAAGGCTGGGCCTGGGACCTGCTCACAGGTAGCCCCTTCATTTGTTGTGATGAGATATCTTCCATCCAAATTAGGAGCCTACTCAGCCAAGTGTTATTACTTTTCTTGTATTCTGGCTCAGTATCATCACCTTTGGAACATTCATGTCTTCCTTCTAGGGATGCTAACAACAGATGCTTTCCAAAGATCTTCAGCAATCCTAGTAATCCTACAAATTGCTGGTGCAGAGGTCTGCATCTCTAATCTAAAACAAAGCTTAACTAAGTCTTGAAAGTCTATCTTAGCCTTCACACTGCAGAGCTGACTTTGTTTGTGCTGACTCATGGCAACTTGTCTTGTTGCACCTACAGGTCAAGTGCAAGGACTGTGGAGCCTTTGGACACTTCAAGGAGCAGAAGATGCCCCATGAAGTGCTGGTGTGGGGTACTGGCCCCACAGTCCTTGGGCCCAAAGAAGGAGAATGAGTACCAGTCTCCAAGGCAGCTTGAGACTCTCCACAACACACGAATCTTTAACCAGCCCGAGAGACAGAAGGA
The DNA here is from genome assembly GCA_020740815.1 of Sciurus niger. NCBI lineage: Eukaryota > Metazoa > Chordata > Mammalia > Rodentia > Sciuridae > Sciurus > Sciurus niger. The sequence goes on from JAHUXG010016709.1 coordinate 16,946, forward strand.
CCAGGGACAAAGGCAAGTGAGGTAGGGGGATCTAAGCCTGAGCACTGAAGTCAAAGGGGTGTTGTCCTTCCTTCTCCACACAATGATCAAAGCCATGTGAAATGACAGGTTATTGGAAAAGAAATAGGCAAGGACATCACTTCAGAATTCGACACCCTGGATGTCACTCTTCTCCCTTGCCTCCAGTAAGTGGCAGGAGTCAGAGTCCTATAGGAACATGACCATGATAAACACAAAGACAATGAGTCCTTGTGATTCAACTTAGTGGAAAATGAGAAGGGCAGGCTGGAGTTACTGACTGGGCGGGACATAAGGGAAGGCACAGATCTAGGAATGGTCAAACCATATCAGAACAAACACTAAGGGAATTGGGACATGAACTTTTACTTTCTGCTCTGGATCCATCCAAATACCTTGGTTTGTTCTGCAGGCAAGAAGAGCAGCAGAGGAAGACTGCTCCAGAGATCTTCTAGGAGACTTTGCGGGAGGCCGCAACCAAATTGGAAGGGATGGACAGAATCCAGTGCCTCTCTGAGGGTGAGTATCTCCATGGTGGGCTGCTCTTTTTCTGCTCTGGATAAACTCAATTTCTTCCTGTTCCATTTCCCTGCTGCTGAGGTACTTGCTACAGCTTATTAATGGCAATGTGACTCAGGCTTGTGTGTATTTCAGGTATGGTGTTTGCAATACTTTGTGGAATTCCTTTCATATCTCTCCTGATTTGGGATGGGGGCGCATATGGACCAAGTGTATTCACGTGTCTCAAAGGATAGAATGTACTCTGCAGGAATATTCTTACTGAAAGTGGGTGAACACTCTGAGCTTTGGTATGAAATCTCCTCAGCTATCACACTCTGCTCAAAAGAGCATTAGCCATTTGCATCACACAAAATAACACATTAAGCAGCCGTTTACATCTCAAACTATGAGGCCCAATGTTAAGAATGGGATATTTGCCAATATGCCATGAAAGGTGTGAGGTTGATATTATAGTTGGTGTTCTACTAATGACCACTGAGTTGGAGCACACCTTTTACTTTAGGTGACTGACGAATCGTCTTACTCCTGAACTTCATGTTCTGTAGTCCTTTGCCTATTTGTTTGGTTTCCATTTTTTCTTGACAGAGAGCAAGTATAATGAATGCTTTATGTGTCTGTCTTATTGTCCAGCAAAACAGCAGGCCACTGCCCATCCAAATACCCTGCCAGAGTTCTGTCCTGGGCTCTGTGTTACGGAGTCAGCCACCTGTCACAGCCCTTCCAAAGAAATGAACTTGATTTCTACTCCATCCCTGTGCCCATGAAAGGACAGGAAGTAGCCATCACTGGCACCAGCCAGCCAGCAGTAAGGCAGTCTGGCCAGAATACTGCCCTCATGTGAAGGGAGCAGATGAAAAACCAGAGGGCAGCTCCCTTAATGTTTCTCAGGCTACCTCTAAAAGCCATATTGTGGGCCAGGTGCTCCAGCCTCAATCCACTGCCAGGGTCCCTGAAGTGAGCCAACGTCCCTGCCTGCAGGCTACAGCATGGAGAGCAGCCCAGGTCCCCACACTCAGTGTCAGGGCCCCCATCAAGAGGCATGCTGAGGATCCTGACAAGGCAAGCCAGCATGCCCCAAAGAAACTTAGAGTCGACCCCAGCCTGACTCCATATTGGAGCACTGGAAGTCCAGGCATGGAGGTTTACACATCTTTGCCATGTCTGCCTTCTACAAGTGGACTCAGAATCAAAGTGTTACCCCCAGTGACCAGGAAAACTCCACCCCAGGGTTCCAGCATGGGTCTTTACCCTCCATGGAAAAGCCCTGTCCTGAATCCTGTCCTACCCTGCACCAAGTCCAATCCTCCAGTGGCCAGCTGTGTTCCACGACAGACCCTCAGAATGTTCTTCAGGAGACTGCACCATGTCTGTTGGAGCTCCAGGTTCATTACAGCTCACCTTTCCTTTCCCCGTACAAAGCCCAATGCTCCTGCTATGAGTGCTCCTTTTCTTGACAAGTCTGAGGGACACAGTTACCATGTGCCTGTGAGTTGCCTCTATGAGGACCTTCAGGTATCCTCCTCCCCTGAGGACAGTGAGGAGTGAGGCAGTCCATGGCTGGGAAGACTCACGTTCTAGTCTCAAGTGACGTGGAGAGGACTGTGGGACTGAGGTGCAGGGAGCAGGCTGCACCTGGGTCATAGGACCTCCCTACCTATGTGGCAGATGCAAATTTGGGGACTGCATAGAGTGCTGGAGCAGATACAGACATTGGCTCTGAATGACAGAAGTTTCAGATGTGACTTGTCAACCAGGCTGTGAAGGACTTCATATACGCTCCATAGAATGGAAAATGAATGGGGATATGTACGTGTATATATTGAACTATAGTGTAAGGAGGAGGGTCGGGTGACTCTCTGTTGTCCTGTGACTGAATTGAGGTCAAACAAGGGCTGACCACTGGGACCTCTGTCTTTGCAGCAGTTTCCTGGTTTGTGATGGGAGGGCTTGACTGTAGAGTATGTCAGTGGAAACCATTAAGAACAGTTTCCTCGGCCTTACTCATTCTGCTCATTTACTTTCTTTGCAAACATATACTTAAGTTTCATTTTAATCCTAATAAAATCTGTCCATGTTTTGTTGTGTCCATAGTTTGAGTGCCTAGCTGTTCACATCCTACTCAAAACCATTCCTCTCCTGCAAAGTGCATTTTCTGTGCACTGGTCCTCAATTTGCCTGACTTGTTACCTCCCAATTGTCTCAGATATTGTCAATTCAGAACACTCATTTTGAGCAGTAAAGTACGTGTCACTGCATTTTCCCTTGTACCATAGTAAAGTCATGAAATTGATTATTCCAGATAAAAGAGTTCTTCTGATCATTTTGAGTCTTGAACCTTGAGGCTTTTCATACTCTCCAGGTGGTCCTAAAAGTCAGCAATTGGGGAATCACTGCCATTGGTGGAAGGAGTACTTGTCTTCACATGCAATTGCCATGCCTAATCTCTACAAACCGGTCTGCCCAGGATCCATGACCACTCTGTGGGGAAGATTAATCTCTAAGGAACATTAAGAAACTGACCTCCCACTCCTCCCTGGTGGCACTGACATTGGTGTCCCTATTCAGAGACAGCGTCTGGACTGCTGAAGATCCTTCTTCTCCCAGGCAGGTGACCCCACTGAGGGCCTGGGAAGAGATACATTGGGCTCCTCATGGCTTCTGGCACCCTAAGGTACAGGCACCTCTTTCTGTAGCTGGGCTGAAATGACTCAACTGTGCTTCTGGACTTCAAGGATTGAGCCAGGGATAGAAATCTTCAAGATGTCAGTAGCATGGCACTTGTTAGTTCCTGCCACAGTTGATCCTATAGTACTGATCTGTGGGACACAGGCACAGCACGCTAAGTCCCTCCCACCAACTCTCATTCCTTCTGGAGACTCCAGTGGGTTCTGGAGTACTCCCCCTTGTTCCATCAAAGGTCACTTGATTTCTGAGCCTGAATAAATGGAGATGCAGAAAAAATGATGTCTGGGCAATGCATCCTTAGGAAAACACTATCCATATTTTTTAGTAAAGTAGTCATTACTGCACCTTTCCTGATTCCTCAACTGCTGTTCAGAGGGTAATGTGTATTGACGATGGTGCTGGGAACACCAAGCCGTGTGTGAGTTCATTCTCATACCCCTTTGTGTGAGCACCTGCAGTGACACATGAACATTCAGACAAGGAAGGAATAGTACAGACAGCCGAGGGATGAGAAGGAAGAGTGCAGAGCAGAGACTGGAAAGATTTCTGTTACCCACTCTGCTCTCAGGACTAGTGGGCTCTGGGCCCACCTCATGAGTGTAGGGATTTCAGGTCAGTTAATGTGCAGAGGAGCAAATGTCCTTCAAGGCAAGAACACTCCTAAGGACAAAAGGTGCTTAGAGATGCTCTGCAAATCCTCTCTTCTTGAGGTCTGGAGACATTACCTTGTTATAAAAGCCTTTGGTACCAGAGCACTCTGAGAAGCAGGCAACTTGTGTGATCTGCACATGCACAAAGCCAACTGTACTATGGAACCTAGGTAACTTGATATGACCCTGGAAGAGATAATAAACTGCACTGATTTTCCCATGAAAGCCACTTCTTGCTCTTCGCCACCCTGTGTGTTTGCCTCTTTAATAGCTCTCCCTTCAACCCTTATAGCTGGACCCCATTGAGCCTTTACAGCTGGTGCTCTGAGCAGGGACCCTTCTGGACTTGTTGACGGGAGATGGGCAGAGCTTTCTCCCTGGAACAGGCTTTGACATGCATCACTCATCGGCCGGTACCGATCCCACTGGTAATTTCGTCTGACCATCTGACCGTCAATATCGTCATCAGGCTGAACATTCTTATTTGCTTCATAAGACTAAACATACTGTAAGTAATGCTAATCTTGCTGTTTTGCTGTCTGAAATAGATTCTTGCTGTCCATGGTATCCAGAGAGTGGTCCTTAAGACCCAAAATTTGGGAAGACATAGGTAAAAAATTGCAAGAGGAGCCTAAACCTGTGTTACATGCTTGGTATTTGTGTTGAAATACTTTCTCAAAATAACCTTGACAGAGCCACAAACTTCTCTGGTAGTCTCTGAGACTGAGTTTGTTCTCAGCCCTCTCCTTGAGTTCCTACTCCTCCCCCTCCTTCTCTTCCTCCCCTAGTCCAGTCCATTTATCTGAACGTCTCAGGCAGGCAGCTGCAGAGGGAGAAACTCAGACCTTGGCTGTCTCCCCCATTAGACTAATCATTGCAAATCAACCAGAACATGAACAATTGCCTTTTGCTGTGTTTAAAGATTTAAGAGGGACAGTGTTGGAGAGTGGAATTAATAGTAATTTTCCTCTTAACATGATAGAGGGACTGGGAATGGGTTATGCCTTGGTTTCCAGTGATTAGAAAACATTGGTGAAAATGGTTATTTCTCCTGCCCAATATACAGTGTTTTCACAAGAATACTCTGATTTAGCCCATGTTGAAGCTGAGGATAATGCTCAAGGGAATGTTACTATTGATTATGATGACCTGTTTGGTGTGGGGCAAAGAGGGCCTTTACAACAACAAGCTCAGTTGCCCACAGCTGCCATTGCCCAGCTTAGAACCTCAGTTTGTGAGGCATGGTAGAGGATCCCAGACACTCATGATTCTTCCAAGTCCTTTGCTGGAATTTGACAAGCCTCAGGGGAGTCTTTTATTAATTTTATTAACCAATTGACTAAAGCAATTGAAAGACAAGTAGACAATTTGGAGGTTGCCAGTATTCTGATCAAACAACTGGCTTATGAAAGTTCCATCCAAGATTGTAAGGAAGTAGTAAGATCTATTAACCATAAAGTGGACACTATGGTTTCTGATTTTATAAAGGCATGTCAAAATGTTGGTACTGAGACTATAAAGAAGCTTTACTGACTGCTGCTCTAAAGTCCCCTGATAAACTTTGATACAATTGTAAAAATCTGACCATTTTCAAAAGGACTGTAAGATAAAAAAAAAAGCCACAAAAATAGCCCAATCAGAAAATGTTCAATCTGTCATAAAGGATTTCATTGGGCTAATCAATGCAGATCTAAATCAGACATGTCAGGAAACCCAATTTCCGGTCACCTCCTGATCCAGGGTCAAAGGAGGAGGAATCCTTTTCACCTGCAGCTGCAGATGTCTCTCCTTCACAGATGGTTCCAGTTCAAACAGAAGCTCCTTCCACAAATCCTTCATGCCACTAGAGGGAGTGCAGGAACAGATCTGATTACTTCTGAGGATGCTCAAATACATCTCCCTGGGGAAGTCTGTAAAATTGCTACCCAATTTAGAGGACCTCTACCTAAGGGTACCTTTGGTTTAATTTTGCCCTGCTCTCACAGTGCTAATGAAGGAAAATGTATAATTCCTGGAGCAATTGACTCTCATTACACTGTTGTAATATACATTCAAGTGTGGTCTTATGTGCCTTGAAACCTCCCCAAAGGTGGGAGGTGCAGAGGCCTTCATTCAAGAACAGTTACAATTGGAACATATTGAACCTTCTACCAGTCCATGGATATACAGTCATTTTTATCATAAAAAATAAATCAGGGAAATGGAGATTATTACAAAATGTAAGAGAAATTAATAAATGTATACAATCTATAGGTGCATTTCAATGTGGATTGCCTAATCCTTATTTAATCCTTCATGAATTTTCTTTTTATGTAATAGACTTAAATGACATTTTTCTTTTGACTATTCTTCTCGTTCCTGATGATAAGGAAATGTTTTCCTTCACAGTTCCTTTTGTCAATCATCATAAGCCTGCTGATAGATATCAGTGGAAAGTTGCTCCTCAAGGTATGTTAAATAGCCCCACCTTATGTCAACATTTTGTAAATATGGCTCTGTAGCCTTTCTGGCAATTATTCCCACACATTCCTGTTTATCATTATATGGATGATATTTTGATTTCTGGGCCAACACTTACAGAAGATACATTAACTAAATTAAAACACATTCTATTACAATCTGGCCTCCATGTGGCCACAGAAAAAATTCAATGACAACTCCCAATTAACTATTTAGGACATAAGATACTCCAACGTTCTTCCATTCCTCATATTGCAAAATTGACTCTTCCTTTCATATTTTCTTTGTTCATTTGCAGTGATTTTTAGGACATTTAAATTGGGCTCAACCATATATTTCTTTAACTACTGATATGATGTCACCTTTTTCTCAGCTGTTGAAAAAGCAACATAATCCCACCAGCTTTTTCCAGTTAACTCCTGCACTGACTACAACTCTTCAGCATGTTAATGAGAAGTTGTCTTCAGTTCTTATAGACAGACTCCCAACACTCGGTGTTCTTTTATCTCTGACAATCTTTACAGGAAAGCCTTATGCCTTTGCTGCAGTTGCTACCACCCATAATCAAAACTTACCTATAATAGAGAGGTTATATTCTCCTCACTTTTCAGGAATCAATGTTCTCCCCTTTGCTGAAATATATGTTTAACCCATCCCAGATAGTTGCAATCATATTTTGTCTCTTACGGGAATGGACATTCATGTACTTTTTCCTACTTATGGAAAGACTATACATTTATAGTATTTATAATTTTCTTCATATTATCAAGCTGTCCAAACTGATTTTTAAGCTCCTATTGCTTTCTGTGCACCTCTGAATGAATGCCTTTTCTTGTTGTGTCAAGTCTCTCATACTCGTTCTTCCATAATCTCCTCCATTCCACTTTCCAGTGGAATTACTATTTATACTGATGGAGGAGAACAATGGGGTGTGGTATTTATATTCACTGATAAAAATTGGACTAATTATTACACATTGCCTCAAGTTTCTCCTCAGTGAGCAGAATGAGCTGCAATTATTTGTGCTCTTTGTATATTTCCCACTGCCTTAAACATCATTGCAGATTCTCACTATATACCCAAATTGATGCCTCATATTTCCTCTGCAATTTTGTCACCTCATTTGGACTGATATTTGTTATCTCTGTTTATCACTCTTCAATCGCTTTTTATAGGATCATACAGCTTCAGTATTTCTTGTTCACATACACAGCCACACTGAGATTCCTGGACCACTCACTGAAGGAATTGCCCAAGTGGATGCTGCTATAAAATCACTTTATCCTCTCTTTTCAGATGCCATGAAGTCGCACAATTTTTTTCATCAAAATGCTCATTCCTTAATGAAAACCTTTACTCTTTTGTCTCAAAATGTCTGTTTCATCATTAATAATTGCTCTGCTTGCACATTCTCTCGTTCCCCTACTTGAGAAACTGTAAACCCTCGAGGTTTACACTCATGCCCTTTGGCAGATGAATGTAACTCATTTCCCTCCTTTTCATCCCTATTCCTTTTCACATGTTACCACAGGTATGTCCTCAGGCCTTATGTGGGCCAGTGCACATCATTCAGAGAAGGTCTCAGCTTGTATCTCTCATATGCTCTTTTACATTGCCACCATGGGTAACCTCATCATTTAAAAATGGACAATGCCCTGCTTCTACTTCTAGTGCCTTTGCTCAGTGTTGTCATCAATGGAATATAGTTCTAACCCATGGAATTCCTCACAGTTCTACTGGAAAGGCCTTTGTTGAAGGTGCACATCACATGCTTAAGACATGCCTTTTAAGACAAAAACAAAAAAGGGGACCTAGCCTTGCTCATGTCAATAATGCTCTCAATATTGCCTTGTTCACAATAAATGTTCCTCATGTACTGTATGAAGATAATACACATCATTGGTCCTCTGCCATGGACAGGCAATTTACCCCTAAGGAACCACTACCAAAGATTTATGTAAAATATTGAGTTCTGGTAGATCCAATCTGGTGGGACCCTGTACCTTTGATTGCATGGGGGAGGGATACGCTGCTGTTCTTACTCCTACAGGTCCTGTCTGGATTCCTTCCAGGTATGTGAGATCCATCAATCATCATGAGTTGGCATTGAGGACTTCACAATCTGATTCCCAAATGCCATTTGACCCTGGATGAAGAGGACCCTGATTCAAAGAAGGAATTTCCAACAAGAACAAGAGGCCCAAGAGACCCTCTGTCTTCTAATCATCTAGTGACTTGGGCAAATATAAAGAGTTTAACAACATCTGCTCAACAATCTCTAGCCCAGGTGGGTTTAGAATGTACCCCAGAAAATTTGATTACAGCTCTGTTTGCCAAATTTACCCCGAAGTCTATAACCATGCTGACTATTATTGTGATATTTCTCTGTTATTGTATCTCAGGTGGTGGTACCCTGTGCAAAAAACTGTTTTATCTTTGGCTTCCCACATCCATTTTAATATTTGGATCCACTTAGCAGAAATTGTTAATTCATCTGAGATTTGCATCTGTCAAGATGTAGATATGGGAAGCATATTGGGATCTTTCCTTCTCCCTGTGTGCCATCCTGCTCATGAAATATGACAATGTTTTCCCTTGATCAAGGCATATGAAAACCTGTATCTTATAGAGATTCCTGTAATTGGGGGAATCATCAGTGTACAAAGCCCTCCAATGCATGATGAGGCCTACACCTGTGGTGTCTTTAAATATGACTGATACCTGTGCTGAAATTCAAAATTGTACTCATAAATTGTCAGTGGGATACCCTTCCTTCAGTTTCTCGAATGTTGAACCCACTTTGTATGGAAATGCACATGTTTCTTTACCTCCAGGATGATTACTTTTCTGTGGAGCTTATACATCTAACTATATTCCACCTAATATGTCACATGGAACTCCTTGTTGTTTAGGTAGATTAATGGTGTTTCTCCCCTCTACTCAGGATTTAATAGGTCACCATCCAGCTCAATGTTTACATAAGAGAGCTGTATCCTTAGGAAAAGATTGTGATGATTCGATTCATTTATTGTCTAGAAGAGAATTTGAAGCTTTAACTTTCTCTTTAGTTGGTATTCCTGCCCTAGTAGTAGGAGCTTATAAACACACAATGAAACTTGCTTTGCTATGGTAAAAACATAAACTACACATCAGTGGCAATTTATATGCTTAATGAATAAAAGAAAACATCAAGCTATTCTTGATAATAGAGCTGCTATTGGTTGTTTGCTGTTGCTACCTCATAGGGGTTGCCAAGAATTTAACAATATGTGTTGTTTCAATTTAACTGATAATAGTAACCCCATTCAAAGGAAATTGGATCATTTAAAGACATTGTAAAGGAGGTAAAAGAAGATGATGGAGGTTGGAATTTATTTGATTGGTTAAACGCATGGATCAAACCGCTTTTCATTGGAGGATGTTTATAGATACTTGCCTCATTATGCTGTGCTTGTTTTTGCCAATGGTTGCCTTGCTTTCTCCCTCCACCTTCCTTGAACAGAAAACAAGTCATGTCTATTCAAAAGGTCACACAAAGCATAATACACATAAATGTATTTCTGCACATAATCGTCAGGAGGACAAAAATCCTATAATGATCTCCTCACATGCCCAAAAAAATGTTCGCTAGAGACCAGCACCCATTTGTGCGTCCTCTTGGGTGAATATGAATCTCAGTTTACAGTGTAGAGTCTAGCTCTTTCTATTTCCCTGTGCGATGGGCTCACTTATTTTTCCCCATGGAAATGTTATGGACCAGACTACATGGGCAATGACTAAACAGAATCCATTTAACCCTGAGACTTCATGTTATGTAGAAAATACTTCTCCCGCAGGAACACCCCACCTCTGTACCCATCAACAGTAGCTTAGCATGACATGTTTGGCAACACAAAATAGAAATTTTAATATAGCAAAAATTTGTGCTGTTTTTGATCCTCATTTTTCCTAAACAACGTACCATGTGAACACTGATGTCCACAGTGATTGTCTAGACATTAGTAACCATTCCTTAATTTGTACCTAGGTAAGGTCATTTTGACCCATTTCTCCCCTTCTGCTAATGATTTTAGATCTCATGATGTTAGTTTGTAATTTTAAATCATAGCCACAGACACTTATGATTGTACTGAATTATGGTATAAAAACCCCTACAACCCTATGGTCGGGGCTGTTCTCCCCATAGCTATTTTGGGGGCATAGTGTGAGACAGTCAGCACGGTGGATAATAAAGACTCTCAAATTTGGACTTCTCGGTGGTGATCGTTCTGATCTTTAAGTTGTGCCTCACAACCTTTTGAGGACTCAGAGAGATCCTGGCTGCCAGGTTCATAACCATGACGCACCACTGACCTGGAAACTCCTGTGGATGCGGAGAAGCCATAAAAGTTGTTGCTCCAAGGAGAAGGCCTCTGAGAGATTTTCCTCAGCCCCAGGCTGCAGAGCCCCAATGCAGGAGTGAACTAAATTCTTCAAGAGACACCTGTTTGTGCCCCCAGGGCACGCAGGTAAGTCTACCTCTGGTGGATTCATATCTGAGGACTCTGAGGAAGGCTGGAGACAGCATTGCTTTCTGAGGCCCAGGCCCTCTGGTCAGGAATCTGTAGTGACCATTTGTCATTGTCTTTGGTGTCTTACTGGCTCCGTGTTTGTTCGACTTTTTCTGTTTTTTGTTTGCCCCTGAGTGTGGATGTGGCTCAGTCTCCCTCATGTTTGTCATGTACTGCCCTTCAATGTATGTTGACCAATTTCCAGGAATTCCAGAGAAGGGCCCCTAACTACTGGGCCTGGCAAGACATCTCTTCTCTCTCTAAATTCTGTGGGAGAGGATGGCCATCTTTCAGTGTCAGATGGCCCCCTCAGGGGACCACCAAATTGTCTCTGGGCAGCCTGAACATCCTCACCAAATGTCTTACATGAAAAAAAAAATTTTTTTAATTGGTTAAAATGTTTTTAAACCATGATCACAAAAGCTTACATGGAAATGTAACCTGCTGCCAACAGGCACTTCCAACTATTGGACTTCCTCCACCAAAATGCCAGGCAAAAACTTTGATGGCTGCTGTCCAAGAGATCAGAAAACCTGGTTTAGAACAAGACCCCCAACCTGAGGGGGCTCTCCCAAGGAGACCAACAGAAGCAGGCTCCCTTGCTGTCTCTTCAGGAAACTCCTTCATGGAGGAATAGGGCATAACCTTTGTCTATAGTTTCTTAATTCTTCTCATCTGTGATGAGTAAGAGCACATCAGGATGGAAGCCAAATCAACTTCTGACATTCTACTATTTAACTTCACTATTTTGATCTGCACCTAGGTTAATTTTTGGATCAGACCTATTTGGTCCAACTATAAAGTCTTTCTAGTGCTCTGTCTCATTCAGAGGCCAATGTTCAAGGGTTAGCTCTCAATTTTGTGGGTTTTTAACATAAGCTACAAGGCCTTTCTTTATCTGTTTTATGTGCATGTACACCAGTGTATCATCACATCTACCTATGTTTTCTAACCAAAGTTGACATATGAGCTCAAAAACTAAAACTTTTTAAAAAATGAATCCAACTACCTTAAATTCACAAAATTTAAAAGGTTCAATTTCAATTGGGTAGGCAAATACAAGTAAAGATGTCTTTAAAACTCACAAGTTTCTCTAGGAGGTCATGCAACTGATAAAATATTAATGTCTATAAAATATCTAATATCCACTATTTCTAGATTTTTTTTGTAAACAGGAAAGAAAGAGTTGCTGCCCAATACACCTGTCTGATACCTTGGATTTTAAAAATAAGTAATTTAGATTTGACCTAGATGAGATTGATCAGGGATGTGTTTGTTAGAGACATATGACTGATTTGAATGTTAAGATGCTCACTGTTAAATATAAAATCAAGTACTCTTAACACCTTAAATTCCATAGGGTAACATACTTAACACATTATTGTTGTTTTCATAAATTGGTAAATACAAACAGGGGTTTCAAGTTACTTTATCTCTAAAACCAAGATGACTAAATATTTCCACGGGGAAAATTCTATACAAAGGGTTCAAAAGTTTCAACTACATTTCAAATAGAGTTTAATAAATACAAAGTATTTCATCTTATTAAAATGAAGTAATTTATCTAAATTGAGAAATTTACAAGGGTTGTTTCGGAATATAAATTTTAAAAAGGGGGATCAACAGATTAAAAATTTAAAGGATTCTAGATATAAATCTATATGTACAAAGAAAAATGTGTTTCTAGGCAAAAAGTCTTTAAGTGATAAAATAAAGCTGTAATATATCTAAGTAATCAACAATAGGGTCTAATTAAGTGATTAAAAAATTTAAATGATGGGTAAACTTATATGTTTATGTGTATATATAAGTAACACAACAGTGAAAATTATTCAAGGTTTTCCCCTAAGGTCAAATACTAACGCACTAGTAAAAACCAAAGTTCAGTCTATATGCTGAATGACAAATAATTCTTAAAATAGTCATTAAGTCTTTTTTTTTTTTTTTTTGAAAGCTGAAGCCAAAACATTTATTTTGTTCCAGAACATAAAACTGATCCAAGTTCATAGCATACAATTTGGAACATGAGTGGGGAGACACTATGACGGAAACGGTTTACTTTGCAGTGCTGACTGCAGGTCCCTTTTTCTCTGCCTATAGTATCTCCACCTTCTATTTCATTGCCAGGCTGGGCTTCACTGTGAGCGGCTCTGAAAGCATCTACTTTCCATTTAGCCCTGTCTCCTGAGCCCGCTTCCTTGGGAATTCACCTTGGGCGCCACACCCTCCTGCCTGCCTGGGCCTGGCCCTGGGCGAGCTTCCCTCTGTCTCCTCAGCCCTGTCCCTGCGGTGGGCGGGGCTGCCTGGAGCGATAGTGCCCACACCTGTCAGCAGCCCTGTTAGTGCCCTGGCGTTTCTGGCCAGGAGAGGAGCCTCCAGCTCTCCCTCTCCGCTAAGGCCCCACCTGCGCTCGCCACCGAGGAGCTGCCCATGAGACCTGATGGCTTCCACTGGCTCTGGGCCTGGGCTGCCCCTGTCATTGTCCTGTGGGCCCTCCCTTCCCTGGTGCCAGTTCTGTGCTCACCTCCAGGGCCCCCCAGCCGTGTCTGCCCTTCCCTGCCGCCCAGCCCGGTGCAGATTGCCCACCCCAGGCCCCGGGCAGCCGCCTTCTTTTTCCAACCATGGATTTCTGGCCTCAGATGCAGATCCACCCTGAGGTTGGAGGCCCTCCTTGATGAAGCCCCACCTGAGGATGCCTTCCTGTCCCTGGCCCTTGTCCAGGACGCTCCGTGGGAAACTGTCAGGAGCTGGGGAGCACTGGGAAGCCTGGGCGTGCATGTCCCCGTGGGCAGAGGGAGAGGAACCTCCATCCGCTGGCACCTCTTAGGAGCCGGGCCCTGGCGCGGGCAGCTGAATGTCGCCTGGGGTCTGAGATTTGGGCTCCGTCACAAACTTGTGGGTGGCCTGTGCCTCCACAGGTACTGCTGTCACAGATGCCCGAGCCCGGGCACTTTCTAAGGAACAGAGACGTATGGGCTCACAGTTCTGGAGGCTGGGAAGTCCAGGATACAGTGGCTGCACCTGACCAGGCCACTCCCTGCTGCGTCGTGACGAAGTGAATGGCCTCACAGGAGCGGGGCATCCTCAGTGTTAGGACAAGCTCACTCTCAGGAACCGCACTCACCTGTCAGGAGGGCTCCGCCCGCCCGCCCTGCGCACATGGGAACTGCTCGCACGGTTGCCCTGGGGGTCATGCTGGGTCCTGCGTCCTGGGCACACGGCCGGCCGGACGGCGCGGCACTGCTGAGGGTGCTCGGAATGTTCGCAGCCCACGGATCTGGACCCAGCGTGCACTGAGCGCACAGCTCGTCCCAGATGCACTTGCTCCGGGTGACGGTGTGAGAGGCCACACAGCGGGCTGCACGTGGCCAGAAAGCAAGCGCCTAGTCCCAGGCAGGACGGCCAGTGCCGTCTTAGCCAGGCCCCCAGCCGCTCCCTGGGAAGACGCTGGCTAGCTGTGCTCAGGGGACTGCTGCGTCAGGCAGACGTAGCTCCCTGGTGGGGTCATCCTCCCGTGGTACCAGGGTAGGATGGGAGGTGGGCACACATCCGTCACCCAGGAGTCCTGCTGCAGACATCTCCGTCCCCTCTGAGAGGTTCTCCTGCCCAGACGCGTGGACCTTATTGGCTTCTGTCATAGTTTATGTGACAAGGACACACAACATAAGACGGCCCCTTGAGCAGACTCTTAAGTGCTCAGTAAAGCATTGGTAACTGCAGCCACCAGCTGTCAAAAGAGCTCTAGGACTTGCTCAGCTTCTTTTTCTTTTTCTTTTTCTTTTAGTGTCTTTTAGCTACACAGGACAGTAGAGTCCATGTGGACGTAATCATGACAGTGTGGGATGTGTCTTCTTCTAATTCAGTCCCCGATACCTCTCCTTCCCCTTCCCGCCCCACACCCTCTGTTGATCTTTCTGTCATTTACGCAAAGTTATTTTTTAAAATTAATTTCTTATGGATATACTTGAAGGTGAGACTCGCTGTAGTGTATTCATATGTGCACTTGTCTGATTGGTTCCACTGTCTTTCATTTCCACATCCCCCCTTCCCTTCATCCCCTTTGTCCACTCCACTGAACTTCTATTCCAGACTCCTCCCCCATTATGGATTAAATTCCACATATCAGAGAAAACATTTGAGCTTGCATTTGGGGATTGGCTTATTTGACTTAGTGTGCTAGTCTCCAGATCCATCCATTTACTGGAAAATGTCATAACGTCATTCTTCATGACTGAGTAATACTCCATTGTGTATACACACCACATTTTCTTCATTCCGTGGGATTTGCTCATCTTTCATAATTGAAACTGTGCACCATTTTGGCCAATATCTCCTTGTTGCTCCTCTCCTCAGTCCCTGGCAACCTCTGTTCCACTCCCTGCATTGGATTATTTATTTTCTTCCAGCCTTATTGAGGTATTATTGGAAAATAAAAAAATCATATAAATTTAAGTTATACAATCTGATGTTTTGATTATGAAGTGGTCATGACAATCCAGCTAATTAGTTACTCATCACCTCATCACCTCACATAACTTCCCATATTGTGTGTATATGTGTGTTTGTGTATGTGTGTGTAGACACTGCAGGTCTAGGACCTCGCAACTCCAAGCACACCATGCGTTATTATTAACCTTAGCCACCGAGCCGGGCGTGGGACCTCTGGACCTTAGCCGTCCCGTGTGATGGAAACTAACGGGCACCTCCCGGGCCACCCCAGGCCCTGGCAGCCACCACTCTGCTCTCTGCCTTTAGGCTGCCCTTCCAGGTCCATGCACCGAGGTTGGGCAGTGTCTGTCTTCCTTTTCTGGCCATTTCACTTGGCACAGTGTTCTCAGTCTCGCCCACACAGTCATGGAGGAGGGGCTCCCTTCTTGTTTGGGGACGCCACGTGGAGGTGTGCAGGCCCTGGTTCCTTCATCTGTGGGTCAGTTTGTGGACACTGAGTGGTTCCTGCTCCTGTAACACTGTTGTGACAGCCTGGCCGTGCCCAGGGCTCCTCAAGGCCCTGACCTCAAACGCTGTGACTACCTGCCCACCAGCTGACAGGGGCCACGCGACTCTGGCTTTATTTCCAGGTCACTTCCAGGGCATTCTGTCACTGCCTCCCTGATTGGCTCTCCTGCCAGCAGGACGCAGGTATGGCCTCTTCTCCAAAGCTTTGCAGACATTTGATAGGTGTGTGTGTGTGTGTGTGTGTGTGTGTGTGTGTGTTTAAACAGCAGTCATCCCAACAGGTATGAGGTCGTAGTTCCCTATGGTCTTGATTTGTGTTTCTCTGATGATCAGTGTACATTTTCATATATCTATCGGTCTTCCCTGGAGAAAGATCTGTTCAGAGTATTTCCCCCTTTCAACTGGGTTGTTATTATTATGGTTATTATTGCTATTGAGTTGTAGGACTCCCTTGTATGTTCTGGGTGTGATCTTTGTATCAAATATATGGTCTACAAACATTTTCTGCCATCTGAAAGGTGCCTCTCTTTTTTAAAAACAATTTTCTATTTGTTCATTTTAGTTATTTGCGACAGTAGAGTGTATTTTGACCCGTCGTTCTTACGTGCAGTATGACTTCTCATTTTGCGGTGGCACCTGATGTGGAGTTGCATTGGTCGTGTGTTCACATATGAACACAGGAAGGTGGTGTCCAGTTCATTCTACAGTTTATCAATTCCCATCACCCCTCCCTCCCTTCCCTTCATCCCTTTTGTCTAATCCAGTGAACTTCTATTCTCCCCCTCCCGATGCTTATTGTGAGTTAGCATTCGTTTATCAGAGAGAATTCATTCAGCCTTTGGGTTTTGGGATTGGCTTATTGCACTTTGCATGATAATCTCCAGTTTGATCCATTCACTGGCAAATGCCATAATTTCATTCTTCTTTATGACTGAGAAATATTCGATTGTGTATATGTATCACCTCTTCCTTATCCATTCATTGAAGGGCACTGAGATGCTTCCATAGCTTACCTATTGTGAACTGAGCTCTTACAGACAGTGAAGTGGCCATGTCACTGTAGTATGCTGATTTTGAGTCCTTTGAGTATAATCCGAGGAGTGGGATAGCTGGGTCAAATGGTGATTCCATTCCAGGTTTTCTGAGGAATGTCCACACTGCTTTCCAGAGTGGTTGCACCAATTTGCAGTCAGACCAGCACGGTATGAGTGAGCCTTTTCCTCTCATCCAACATTAATTGTTACTTGCATCCTTGATACTTGCCATTCTGCCTGGAGGGATGGATTCTCAGTATGGTGTTAACTTGCATTTCTCTGATGGATGCCCTTTCATTCTGTGAACCCTTTCCCTTGCTGAACAGAAGTGTTTTCGTTGGACCTAATCTCATTTGTCTACTTTTGGGTCTTCTCTCTCTTTTTTCTTGCTCTGTAGTTGTATTCAAATCATTTGTTTCTTTATTGATTTGCTATCTGGAGGATCCATCTATTACAGGATGGTTTTGAATAGTCTAAGATAAAATTTGTCAAATTTGTTGATGTCAAAAAACCCAACTCTTGGTTTTGGTGTTT
Organism: Sciurus niger; assembly: GCA_020740815.1. Lineage (NCBI taxonomy): Eukaryota > Metazoa > Chordata > Mammalia > Rodentia > Sciuridae > Sciurus > Sciurus niger. The sequence goes on from JAHUXG010016709.1 coordinate 34,355, forward strand.
TTTCTATTTTTCTCTTTTCTGTTTTGTTTACTTCTGCCCCAATTTTATAATTTCCTCCTTTTTGCTAACTTTGTTTTTATTCTCGTCTCTGAAGGTGCAACGTTACGGTGTTTAGTTGCGGGCTGCCTCCTTTGTTAGCGGAGGCTCCATCACTGTGAATTTCTCCTGGTGATGTTCTGCTGTGTCCCATATGTCTTGGTGGTTGGGTTTTAGTTTAGGTTGTCCTGAGATGGGTTATGATTTCCCCTTCGAGTTCTTCTTTGACCCACTGATTGTTCAAGAGTGTTTAATTTCTAAGTTCTGGTAAATTTTCCTGTTTGACTTGAATTATTAACTTCTAATTTCATTCCATTTGGGAGAAATTCAGATTTATTAAGCACTTGAAGCCTTTTTGGGTAACCTAGCATGTGACCTACTCTGGAGAATGTTCTGTGCACCCTTGGGAAGGACGCCTCTTCCCTCCTGGGGGGAAGGTGTTCTTCATGTCTGCTGGTGTTCTGCAGAGCTGCTCAGAACGTGCTTCCCTTATTGCTCTTCTGTCTGGACCATAGAGCCATTTCTGAGAGTTCAGTATGGAATCTTCCTGCAGTTCCGACCTTGCTGCCTGTTACTTTCTTCAGATCCATAAATATTTACTTCGCATCTTGAGGTACTAAGACACGGGATGCGTACATGTGAATTATTGCTATGTCCTCCTATTGATTGACCCTCTTATTATTATTGAGTGATCTTTCTCAGTCTGACTGTCTTTTGTGTGATATGAGCACAACTGCTTGCCTATTTTGGTTTCCGTTTGAATGAACTACCTTTTTCTATCCCTTCACTTACAGCTTCCATGTGCCCTTCACCCTAAAATGAGTATCTTTTAGACAGTCTGTTGCTGAATCTTTTAAAAAACTCCATTCAGCCTCTCTGCTTCTTCTGATTGGCGAGTTTAATCCATTTATATTTAAAGTAATTATTCATAATTTGTTTTCTGTTTTGCAGTTCTTTTGTTTCTCTCTTCTTCTCTTGTCTGCCTTTGTAATTTAATGTTTTTAGGTGATTTGCTTTGTGATTATATTCTCTTTGACTTTTTTGTAGATCTTTTTCTCTGTGGTTACCATGAAGTTTGCATAAACCCTTTTATAATCAGAACAGTCTACTAGAAATTGATAACAACTTAACTTTGCATGCAATTTTTTATGTTGTGTATCCATTCACAAATTATAGTTAGTCTTTTTTTATTGTAACCAAATGGGATACATGTTGTTTCTCTGTACATGGAGTCAAGGCATAGCATTTGAGTAATCATAAATTGACATAGAGTAATGTTGTTTGATTCATTCTGTTATTTTTTTTCTTCCCTCCACCCCTCCCCCCTTTTCCCTCTTTACATTCCTTCCTTCCTCCACTATTGCCACCCTCCTTAACCCTAACCCTAAACCTAACCCTAACCCTAATGCTAACCCCTCCCACCCCCCATTATATGTCATCATTCGCTTCTCAGTGAGATCACTCGTCCTTTGGTTTTTTGAGATTAGCTTATCTCACTTACCATGATATTCTCCAATTTCATCCATTTGCCTGCAAATGCCATAATTTTATCATTCTTTATGGTGGAATAATATTCCATTGTATAGATATGCCACAGTTTCTTTATCCATTCATCAATTGAAGGACATATAGGCTGGTTCCACAATCTGGTTATGGTGAATGGAAGAGCAATGAACATTGATGTGGCTGTATCTCTGCAGTATGCTGATTTTAAGTCCTTTGGATATAGGCCAAGGAGTGGGAGAGCTGGATCAAATGGTGATTCCATTCCAAGGTTTCTGAGGAATCTCCATACTGCTTTCCAGAGTGTCTGCACTAATTTGCAACCCCACCAGCAATGTATGAGTGTACCTTTTCCCCACATCCTCGCCAACATCTATTGTTGCTTGTGTTCTTGATAATCGCCATTCTAATTGGGGTAAGATGGAATCTTAGGGTAGTTTTGATTTGCATTTCTCTTATTACTAGAGATGTTGAACATTGTTTCATATATCTTTTGATTGCTTATACATCTTCTGTGAAGTGTCTGTTCATATCCTTAGCCCATTTGTTGATTGGATTATATGTATTCTTGTTGTCGGGTTTTTTGAGTTCTTTATAGATTCTGGAAATTAGCGCTCTATCTGAAGTATGAGTGGCAAAGATATTCTCCCACTCTGTAGGCTCTCTCTTCACATTTCTGATAGTTTCCTTTGCTGAGAGAAAGCTTTTTAGTTTGAATCTATCCCAGTTGTTGATTCTTGCTTTTATTTCTTATGCTATGGGAGTCCTGTTAAGGAAGTCTGATCCTAAGCCAACAAGTTGAAGATTTGGACCTACTTTTTCTTCTATAAGATGCAGGGTCTCTGGTCTGATTCCGAGGTCCTTGATCCATTTTGAGTTGAGTTTTGTGTAGGGTGAGAGATAGGGGTTTAATTTCATTCTGTTGCATATGGTTTTCCAGTATTCCCAGCACCATTTGTTGAAGAGGCTATCTTTTCTCCATTGCATATTTTTGGACCCTTTGTCTAGTATGAGAAAATTGTATTTATTTGGGTTTGTGTCCGTGTCCTCTATTCTGTACCATTGATCTACCTGTCTATTTTGGTACCAATACCATGCCGTTTTTGTTACTATTGCTTTGTAGTAGAGTTGAAGATCTCGTATTGCGATACCCCCTCCCCATTCGCTCTTTCTACTGAGGATTGCTTTAGCTATTCTGGGTTTCTTGTTCTTCCAGATGAATTTCATAATTGCTTGCTCTATTTCTGTAAGTTACATCATTGGGACTTTAATTGGAATTGCATTGAATCTGTATAGCACTTTGGTAGTATGGCCATTTTGACAATATTAATTCTGCCTATCCAAGATCATGGGAGATCTTTCCATCTTCTAAGTTTTTTTTAATTTCTTTCTTTAGTGTTCTGTAGTTATCATTGTAGAGGTCTTTCACCTCTTTTGTGAGATTGATTCCCAAGTATTTTATTTTTTTCGAGTCTATTATGAATGGGGTAGTTTTCCTAACTTCTATTTCTGAAGATTCATCTCTTATGTATAAAAATGCATTGGGTTTATGAGCATTGATCTTGTAACCTGCTGCTTTACGGAATTCACTTATGAGTTCTAAAAGTTTTCTGGTGGAATTTCCAGGTTCCCCTGAATATATAATTATGTCATCAGCGAACAGGGATAGTTTGAGTTCTTCTTTTCCAATTCATATCCCTTTAATTTCTTTGGTTTGTCTAATTGCTCTGGCTAGAGTTTCAAGGATGATGTTGAATAGAAGTGGGGAAAGACGGCATCCCTGCCTTGTTCCAGTTTTTATGGGGAATGCTTTCAGTTTTTCACCATTTAGAATGATATTGGCCATGGGCTTAGCATAGATAGCATTTGCAATATTAAGGAATGTTCCCACTATCCCAATTATTTCTACTGTTTTGAGCATGAAGGAATGTTGTATTTTATTGAATGCTTTTGCTGCATCTATCGAAATAATCATGTGATACTTAACTTTAAGTCTGTTCATATCGTGAATGACATTTATTGATTTCTGGATGTTGAACCAACCTTGCATCCCTGGGATAAAACCACTTGATCGTGCTGCGCTATCTTTTTAATATATTTTTGTATGCGATTTGCTAAAATTTTGTTGAGAATTTTTCGTTGATATTCATTAAGGATATTTGTCTGAAATTTTCTTTCCTCAATGTGTCTCTGTCTGGTTTAGGTATCAGGGTGATATCGGCTTCATAGAACGAGTTTGGGAGGGTTCCCTCCTCTTATACTTCATGGAATACTTTGAGGAGTATTGGAATGAGCTCTTCTTTAAAGGGTTTGTGGAACTCGACTGAGAACCCATCTGGTCCTGGACTTTTTCTGGTGGTAGGCTTTTGATGACCTCTTCTATTTCATTGCTTGAAATTGATTCATGTAAGTTGTGTATATCCTCCTCGTTCAGTTTAGGTAATTCATATATCTCTAGAAACTTGTTGATGTCTTCAAGTTTTTCTGTTTTGTTGGAATATAGATTTTCAAAATACTAATTCTGTTTTGTATTTCTCTTGTGTCTGTTGTGATATTTCATTGTTCATTCCAAATTTTAGTAATTTGAGTTTTCTCCCTCTTTCTCCTTGTTAGTGTGGCTAAGGGTTTATCAATTTTGATTATTTTTTCAAAGAACCAACTTTTTATTTTGTTAATTTTTCTGATTCTTTTGTTTCAATTTTGTTGATTTCGGCTCTGATTTTAACTATTTCCTGTCTTCTACTACTGTTGGTGTTGGTCTGCTCTTCTTTTCCTAGGGCTTTGAGCAGTAGTGTTCAGTCGTTCATTTGTTGATTTCTACTTCTTTTGTTGAATGCGCCCCATGAAATAAATCTTACTTCAAGTAGTGCTTTCATAGTGTCCCAGAGATTTTGATATGATGTGTCTTTGTTCTCATTTACTTCTAAGAATTTTTTAATTTCCCTCCTGATGTCTTCTGTTATCCATTCATCATATAGTAGTGTATTCTTTAATCTCCAGGTATTGGAGAAGTTTCTGTTTTTTATTCTGTCATTATTTCTAATCTCAATCCATTATGATCTGATAGAATACAAGGTAGTATCTCTATCTTCTTGCATTTGGGAACAGTAGATTTGTGGCATAAAATATGGTCTATTTTAGAGAAGGATCCATGTGCTGCTGAGAAGAAAGTGTATTCGTTTTTGTTGGATGGTATATTCTATATATGTCCATTAAGTCTAAATTGTTGATTGTGTTATTGAGATCTATGGTTTCTTTATTCAATTTTGTTTGGAAGATCTGTCCGGTGGTGAGAGAGGTGTGTTAAAATCGCCTAGTATTATTGTGTTGTGGTCTATTTGATTTCTGGAATTAAGAAGGATTTGTTTGACGTACATGGATGAGCCAATATTTGGGGCATAGATATTTATGATTGTTATGTCTTGCTGATTTATGCTTCCCTTAAGAAGTATGTAATGTCCTTCTCTATCCCTTCTTACTAGTTTTGGCTTGAAGTTCACATTATCTGAAATGAGGATGGATACTCCAGCTTTTTTGCTGTGTCCATGTACATGGCATGTTTTTTCCCAATTTTTCACCTTTAGTCTATGAGTATCTCTTTCTATGAGATGAGTCTCTTGCAGGCAGCATATTGTTGGATTTTTCTTTTTAATCCATTATGCCAGTCTATGTCTTTTGATTGATGAGTTCAGGCCATTAACATTCAGGGTTATTATTGTGATATGATTTGTATTCCAAGTCATTTGACTCATTTTTGTTTATTGACATGATTTGGTTTCTCCTTTATTTCGCTATTCCTCTAGGCTAGTTCCTCCTGTTGCTGATTTGCATCGTTGTTTTATATTTTTGTATTTTAACTTTTATACTAGAGTTAAAAGTGATTAAGCACCACCATTAAAGTGTTCTATTACTCTGTATTTGTTTGTATATTTACTTTTACTAGAGACATTTATAATTCCATATGCTTTTATATGGTAACCTAGTATCCTTTTAGGAAAAGGTCCCTATAGCGCTTATTATTATTATTATTATTATTATTATTATTATTATTGGAGGGGGTACAAGGAATTGAACTCAGGGGCACTGGACCACTGAGCCACATCCCCAGCCCTATTTTGTGTTTTATTTAGAGACAGGGTCTCACTGAGTTGCTTAGTGCCTTGCTTTTGCTGAGGCTGACTTTGAACTCGAGATCCTCCTGTCTCAGCCTCCTGACCATTGGGCCCTGTAGCACTTATAAGTCAGTTCTAGTGGTGACAGACTCCCTCCATTTTGTCTGGAGAAGTCTTTATCTCTCTTTCATTTCTACAGGCTAAGTTCGCTGTGTGTAGAATTCTTGGATGACAGTTCTGTCTTCTGCACTTTGAGCATACCCTCCCACTCTATCCTAACCTTCCAGGTTTCTGTTGAGAAATCCGCTGATAGCCTGATGGAGGCTCCTTTGTTCATGATGAGTCACTCTGTCCTTTTCAAAATTTTCTTTGACTTCTGACAGTTTAAGTGTAATGCATCTCAGGGCAGACCTCTTTAGGTTTAACCTGCTTGGTGTCCTTTGTTCTTTATGAATCCGTATGTACGTTTTCCCCTTGACAGTGTCCAATAAGTTTCATAGTTTTCTTCACCATTTTTCATTCCTTTTGCTATTTTCATGTCTTGCTAGATAATTTAAAATGACTTGTCTTTGAGATCACTGTTTGTTTCTTGGGCTTGATCTAGTTTCTTGTTGACAATCTCCCAGTCTTGCCGAGTCGAGCTGGCTGCTGAGACCCACTGCAGCTGCTGAGACTCACGTGCTGTCTATAAGGGCATGTGGCATGTGTTCTGTGGGAACTTGTAGGACACCATCTGCAGGGGCACACATAGGCCAGCTTCTGGGGCGTGTGGGTGGGCAGCTGGTTGTTGGGGTCCATTGATGGGTTGACTGGTGTTTGTGGGTAGGGCTGTTGGTTGGTAGTGTACATATACAGGCTTGCTGGGTGAAATGATATATATTTTGGATATTTTTGCCTTAACATGAATGTGCATGATTGATATTGAGGTTGGACATCTTTTGAAATTCACTTTCCATTTACATTTTTTCTTTGAAATATTTGCTCATATTAATTCCCAAATTTCCTATTGGATTTTTGCTCTTTTTGAATATGTAGGTGTTCCTTGTTTTTTCTCTATATTAATAATTTTGTTGTTACATATGCTGCAAATACTTTCTATCAATCTGTCAATCATCTCTTTTTGGAGGAGGCGACTGTGATGGACTGACAGATCTGGCTCCATGAGAATGTTACAGGTCAGACACTAAGGGAAATGACTAAACAGACTCCATTTTGCTTTGAGACTCCATGGTATGTAGGAAATAAGCTTCTCCCATGGGAACACCCCACCTCTGTGCCCATTATCAGTTACTTGGTGTGACATGTTTAATTATATACAATGGCAACTCCCATGTAGTAAAGAATTGCTCTCTTTTGATTCCTATTGCTCCTAAACAATGTACCATGTGAACAGTGATTGTGTGGATGTTAGTAACCATTCTTCAGTTTGTACCTAGGTAAGGGTCATTCTGACCCACTTCCCCCTCTGTCGATGATCTCATGATGTTAATGTGTAATTTCAGATCATAGCAACAGACACTTATGATTAATGTGATTTTTGGTATAAGAACCCCTACAACCCTGTGGTTGGGGCTGTTCTCCCAATAGCCATTTTTTGGGGCATTGTGTGAGACAGTCAACTGGCCAGCTTAATAAAGACTCTCCAATTTGGACTTCTCAGTGGTGACTGGTCTGTTCTTAAGTTGCACCCTATCGCGTCCCCTCTGGCCGCGGAGAGAGACACGACAAATGTCTGAAGCTTTGGAAGTTTATTGTGCACAGTTCCTCTCCTACACTTCTCTTACCCCTAGCTTCTGCACACTCCCAGCTTTCCTTCTCCCAGCTTCTTCCAGCTCCCGCGTACTCCCTGCTTCCAGCTTGGCTTCAACCTCCGCCTTCGCCGCTTCTTCCGCTTCTTCCGTCCCCTCCGTTCCTGCCTCTTCCTCAGCTTCTCCCCCCTACTCTCCCACCCACCAGGCTTATATACACTTCAACCAATCAGGGGAGAGTACACGAGATAAACGCCGGACAGCTGCAGGCATAGGATGGGTACACGAGGGGGGCATGCTCTAGTCACATCGTTAACTAGCCAATCATTGGAATTCGCTGGTTGTTTACTGTATAGCTGGCCGCCCTTGGTTCAGCATCAGGCGCCATCTTGACCATGCCTAAGGCTGGGGGCCCTAGAAACCCCGACAGATCCCCCTTCTTTAATATTAAACTAAGGCTCGGGACCATGTCTGTCTTAGGCTGAGTGGTCAGCATATGTCCTTACCCGTCATCAGAGCCTACAGAGCATGCTGCAGCTCCTGTCTTAGGTCGGTACACAACCACCTCCTTCATTACCCGTCCTTGACTACCGGTCCAGCACCAAGAGCCATACTAATGGGGGGCTGTCGGCCTTTAGGGTGGTCATGGCCTGATAAAAGATAATTTGACTCTCTATTGGCTAGCTCGTAGATGCATGCCAAAACGAATGAAGAGAAGGAGGCCAAGGCAGAGGAGCACCACTATAGCTCCTAAGCCTGCCCGCTGTTTGACAAATCTATAAACAGAAGAAGAACCATATAGCCATATTAAATACAGAAACAATATACATCCCAATCGAGTTACAATACGGGTAACACAAAACAGCTCTCAGGGAATAAACGCATCCCAGTCCCAAAAGTTCTTGCAAGGTATCCACTTGTTCTTATAGTGAGTCCACTCTCCGATAGAGTCTCTATGGTCTGCGAGGCTACAGCTGCATTTTCGGCCAAATGATCGTTGTTATGGTTGTGTCAATGCTGCTACTGCAAGGACTGTGGTGGCAATGATCACGGCTGTTGCAATGTCAAAGCCTCTCCTGCTTCTTGATAATAGCACTGGCAATTCTATATCTGCAACAAAAACTAGGACTGGTAGGAAGATAGAAATGTGCAAATTGCACGGGTGGCAAAAGAATCATTCCAGTATTGTGAAAGATAGCACACAATTAGTGAACAGTTAAGAGGTATTATTAGAAATGTTAGTTGGTAGAAACATAAAAGGGAGGAAATACACAAGCTGACGTGGGAGGAAAAGCAATATCACAGCTAGGGTCAGCAGAACGAGTTGCTCTACTCTGGGTCTGATTTGTAGCATGATTCCAACGGCAAAGTACAGAAATTCCTCCTGTTAAGGCAAAGAAAGGCTAGAAATATCCTTGTCACCAAAAACAGCACGACCTGAAAAATCATCAGTAGAATTGACAGGCTTGTAGAGAAATTGGTGAAAAACAAGAAAAGGAAGGATAAGAAATATGTTAGTTAGAAATGAAAAATATGGTCAGGCTAACAATGGTCCATAGGTTCCAGGTTTGCCTTTCCGTCTGAGTTTTTGTTATTGGAGGAAGGCTCAGACTCGCTACTGCGAGGAGCAGCAGCATCACTTGCATGCTGTAAAACTCTGATTAGCCTTTCTGGAATCCAGACTGGAGTCTGTTGATCCTGTGGGAAAATACAAACAGACCCTCGGACCCAACGAAGGACTGGATCTGGTCCTTTCCAACAACCTGTCAGGATATCTTTCCATCTTGCCCATACTTGAGGGGTATTATGGGGATTATAATGTCGATCAGCTGCAGAATGGCCGTCCTTATCCAGAGTTAAGAAATTTTGAATGAAAAGAACTAAGTTAAGTTTATCTTTAGGAGACTTGTAGGAGGCTCCTATTCCCCCTTTTTGTTTATTTAGACAATTTTTTAAAGTAAGATGTGCTCTTTCCACAATGCCCTGTCCCTGAGGATTATAGGGGATGCCAGTGACTGATTGGATGTTAAATGTTTGTAAAAACAACCGGACGCTTTTGGAAGTATAAACAGGACCATTATCTGTTTTAATAACTTTAGGTATGCCCCAGCCAGCAAATGCTTGTAGGCAGTGTTGAATGACATCTTTTACCTTTTCTCCAGAATGAGCAGAAGCCATAATGACCCCTGAAGCAGTGTCTACTGACACATGTACATCCTTACCAGTACCAAATTCAGAATATGTGTTATATCCATCTGCCAAATATCCAGTCAGCATCCCCCCTAGGATTACTCCAAAGGAATTGTACTGGGAATCAAGGAGCACAATGTTGACAATTTTTATATTTGTCCGAGCCTACATTGAGCTAATAGGAAATTTTCTGCTCATAGTAGTTGAATTTACATGACATTTTTCATGAAAGAGTTTTTGCTTGTTCCTCGTTGAAAGACAGAATTGATTTGTGGCCATATCTACCAAATCCTTGCATTTGGCCAAAGGTCCTGGTAATTAGAATAGCCAATATGTCCTACATAGAATAGACATTTGGCTGTGCTTGACCAGAGACGTCATGGTTGCTCTCTATTTGCTGTCCACTTTTGTCCTGCCCTCCGTTTTGTAGCGTAGTAAAGTAAGAAGCTACAGTGGACATGGAAGAAATATAGGGTACCGTTTCAAGAACCTGTAAAGCGTTGACGACATATGAGCTATCAGACAGGAGATTGAATGGCTGATTATCTGCTAATTTAAAGGCTAATATTACAGCCGCAAGTTCAGTAACCTGTGCGGAGTTGGGCGGAACTATTATGGTATGAAGTTGTTTACCGATAAGTACTGCACCTACTCCATTTTTGGAGCCATCAGTAAAAATGGTTACACAATCTTTAAGAGGCTGGACACTAGTCACTTTTGGAAAAACTATGGGAGTATTTTTACAGAATCGAATCCAGGGATGTTGGGGATAATGGTTATCGAACTGAGCTGAAGTGGTACAATATAATACTGACCAATCGTCATCATTATTAATTAACCATTTAATTTGCTGAGTGGAATAGGGAGTTATAATAACAGATGGATGGATTCCAAAAACAGTAATGCAAGATTCTATTCCCTTGAATATTACATGAGCAATAGCTTGGGAATATGATTGCAATGTTTTAGCCGGAGAGCTAGGGAGATTTACACTTTGCAGAGGTCCTCCTTGCCAAACTATGCCAAAAGGAGTATGCTTCTCTGAGATTATGATTAAACTTAATGGTTGAGTAGGATCACAACGATCAATGTAACACTGCTGAAGTCTATTCTCTACTAGCTGTAAGGATATCCGTGCTTCGGGAGTAAGTTTCCTAGGGGAATTCAAGTCAGAATTACCTTTTAATATATCGAATAAAGGTTTTAATTCCCCTGTGGATAATTTTAAATAGGATCTGATCCAGTTAATGTCACCTAAGAGTTTCTGAAAATCGTTCAAGGTATTCAATTGATCTGCCCTGATGGTCAACCTTCTTGGTCTGACTGTAGTAGCAGTGAGCCTTGTACCCAGATATTCTTGGATCTCCTCTAATTGTAATTTTTCAGGGGCTATCGTTAATCCTCTCTTTTCTAATGCTTGAGTCATAAATTGTAATGCTTCTAACAAAACTTCTTTTTCTGGATGGCAAATAAGTATGTCGTCCATATAATGATAAATCAACAATCTCTTAAACTTTTGTCTAGTAGTTGTTAACGCTTTATCTACATATATTTGACATATGGTAGGACTGTTAGCCATACCTTGAGGCAACACGGTCCATTCGAATCTCTGATCAGGCTGAGTGTGATTAAGAGAGGGCAAAGTAAGGCAAATCTCCAACAATCATTTTTGTGTAGGGGTATAGAGAAAAAACAATCTTTTAAATCCAGAATAATAGTAGGCCAATTTTTTGGTAGTGCAGTAACAAGAGGGAGTCCACATTGGATGGGTCCCATAGGGTACATTTG